>JZKD02S1633960.1:1187198-1201409 GCA_000966675.3 Picea glauca | reverse complement strand
GAAAATAACGAATTACTCTATCTACAGAAAGAAACAACAATTGTAATCTAGTTGGAAGGGACATCTAATGTAACTTTTACCAAAAGGAACAACTATTGTAACTTTAACTGAAAGGAACGACAATCGTAAATCTAAGGAAAAGGAATAGTGCAGATGAAAATGTGAGGAACTGTCAAGAAACAACTTCAGAAATGGAAATCCTAACCGCAATCATTAATACTTGATGGAAATGTATGTCTTCTATACGCAAACAATCATAAAATCATTAACACAAAAATAGAAATCAAACTTTGAACTAATACAATTACAGAACGGGATAGTAGCTCCTTCAGACTGGGCCCTCAGTGTTCAGAAGTACTGCTACGAGAAACTCAGAACACATAAATGGTAGAAACACTCAAAACTTTCATTGATTTCATAGTTGGTGAAACATTTACAAAAACTGCTAGTGCAGAGCAATTCTGAATCTAAATACTTAAATGCATTTTTTTCTTGTTTTTTCTGGATCTATTACCCTCTTATATATTACAATAGTCTGGGTAAATCAAGCCCTAAGGATTGAAATATCCTCATAAGTGTTTTACTATTATAAAGTTACAATATAGAAAATGCATTATCTTCAAAACTGCTTTGCGCCTAAAACATCTTCAACCTCCAATAGCTTGTGCATAGCCAAAATCTCTTTGGTTATCTTTGATAGTTATTTATCCAATTTTTCAAAAAAATCAAACCATTCCAATCGTAAATTAGAATCTATTTAATAAAACTTCAATAACAACCCTAAGAGACATATTAATCATGTTCTTTCCTACTTATCCCTAACTATCTGAAGAATCAATCAAAATCATATCATGAACTGTGGGAAAAAGGAAGATATTTATACCTTTTTCATAACCCAACGGGACAACAAAGGGATTTCAGATAAATTTATGTATTAAAACAACATATCACCTGAATTCAGATGGGAAAATAGAGAGAGTCGACCAGGGGATTGAGGATATGTTGAGAATGTATGTGATGTATAAACCATAAAAATTGGAAGATTGGTTGCATTTAGTTGAATTTTATTATAATAATGGGTATCATACATCATTAATCATCATCCCATTTGAATAATTATGTGGTATAAATTGAAGTGTAGTAGTGATATTGGACAACCCACTAGATAGATTAATGGTTGAGATCGAATTGATTAGAGAAATGGAAGAGCATATGGTGGAAATAAAACAAAATTTAGAGGATGCACAAGAAAAGAAGAAACGTTATGCAGACAAAGGTAGAATGCACAAATAATTCAAAGTGGATGAACATGTCATATTGAAAGTGAAAGATAAAAAGATTTCACTAAAATTAGGAAGATACCCAAAACTAGAAGTAAGATATTTTGGACCCTTTTGAAATATTGGAGAGGGTTGGTCTTGCTGCATACATGCTTGCACTACCAACATCCATATGCATTCATAATGTATTCCATGTGTCTTTGCTGCAAAACTATGTGCCTGATGCTAATCATGTAATTGATTGGAATGTGAACCAGGTGGAGCATAAGGGAAACTTCCAAGTCTATCTAGTGTGAATATTTGATAGGAAGGTGTTGACGCTTGAATCCATCAGGATCGAAATGACAACCTCATGAGGAAATTAGTCCCCCTTCATTTTTAGAGAGGTGGTTATGCACTTTGGCTAAAATATATGTATTTGAATATCTTGGATTAGGGGTAGTGCTAGGAAGTGTTGAGCACTCAACACACCCTAAAAATCCTATGTCGAATTTTACTTTTTGGGTACCACTTGATATTTTTCACTATCTAATTCAACTTCATTATAAAAAAAAAAATTCCTTTTCTTATCATTTTTTACTCTCATTAAGTATTCAAAAGTTCGCTTGAATCCATGAAAACTAATGAATTAAAAAAAAGACTTAACTCTTAAATAAGGAATCAACAGCCAAAACACTCCCCCTGAAGTGCTCAAAGATTCGGCATTGGAAGGAATTAAAGGATGAAAGAAAATCACTCAAATAAAACCGCAGTCGCCGAGCATCGATATTCATCGGCATCGACAAAAGGATTTTTTCTTTCACAACAAGCATCACACAAGGATATCGTCGACAATCGATCCCTGTCAACATCGGTAAAAGGAGAAAAGGGTAAACGTTAAATGAAGAAAGGAATGATATCACTGATAGTCGATACTCGACGTGCTTAGATAAACCGGAGAAGATCGAATCGCGATGAACATCCAGACTATGCTAAAGTTTTTTTTTTATCTCTGACTTACAAAACATTTTCGACATCGGGATTTTTTGAGGACACTAACCCAAAGGAAACTAAGTGATAGTTTTATTCTCGGACGTCGATCCCTGATACCTTTTTGGCATCGACAATCCCAGGTTTAGTTTAGAGCTCACAACTTGAATAAAGTCCCGATTTCGATCAATACCCGCAAGCTAATTCACCGGTATTCAATGCCACGTATCCCAAGCTAGTTGTGCCACGTCAACACCATATGATAAAATCAATCGACGTCGGAGGTTTTTCACAGAAGGATATCAACGAAAAACACAAAGTAACTTGGAGCACTACTAAGTATAAATTCATGGCTAAATTGCAAGAAATATAGTTTGTCTGAATGACACAAACAAGGGGCATTGTGCAGGAAATCCCAAGCCCAAAAATACGTTCTAATTCAAACAAGCAATGTATGGACAAAGAAAACAGGAGGTACATACACAGAAAAATAACGATGCATCCAACTGCTACAACCAAAATCCTTTCGTCAAAGTTTCAAGGATTTATATTATATTTTCATCGAGCCCGGATTACATGCAAAAGACATTGTCTACACCTTTTGGCCGACCAACCCAGTTTACATTAAGAACATGAAAATTTAAAAAACAAAAAAAAATAACTATCAAGATCTTTGCCACATCTGAGAATACAAAACAGAGTTCGTTAATCATGTCTCTTATGAATACTAACAAGGTCCACGCGAACTTTATCCCTAGATGCTTCTCTCCCCTTGAGATGTTTTCATATTATGTTCTTCCCACACCCTTTTTACTTTGCGTAGCTGCATGATTGTATCTTGCACTTCCCGGAGTTGTCTCTTGAGCCATGTCTCATTCCCTTCATGAGCTTGTAATGATGACACTTCAAGTGACTTTTCTTCCAATTGTCATCTTAATTCTCTATTTGACTGGTAGAGTTCAACAATGACGACTTGTGCCTACTCCAACTGATGAGTCAGTTCTCGAACATTAGAACCCATGACATTTGTTCTCCTGGTTATGGTCCCTCTCCCCTGACTTGTGGCTTCGACAAGCTCTAGCCAGATAGCATGCATCAATAATTCCTTGGCGGTTGATATTACACATGACCTACTTGGGATTTGGTTTTCCCCATCTTCCTTGTTCTTCCTTGGCCTTCCCCTTCTCCAGGGTATCTTTTGTTGGGGAGGCATGGCTTCCAACGAGTTTCCTTCTGGCACAACTTCTTCCACTTCGGCCTCCGCATGGTCCGATACCATCATTTTCGCATGCAGGTAGGAACATGCCTTTGAAGCCTTGAGAATTCCCATTGCGAGAAAGAATGAATCCCAAGCACTTTGGGGCTCAAGCCTGGTGCTTTGGCTGCTTCGCATGCCTTGTCTTATGTTTTGAGGGGTTCCCATGATGCGACAACGTATCTATATTATGCGTGGGGAACTTGACAAGGGCCCAAAATGAAAACATTTGATCAAACTAGGCTCGCGAGACAAGTTACCAACAGTGCGTAAGCTAGGATGGCGAGTAGCACACATGTAGAACATCCAAAATTTATAACAGAGAGGGAAGTGGGTGGAAACATGTCAAGGAACACTAGATTCATGGTGACTGGATGCTTTGAAGAAAACTGGATATTTTTGTGGCACATCCACATGACGAGTATGTTCCAAGGCATGTGAGATACAATCGATAGGAGTTGCAAAGGGTGTGTGGTATGATCACCTTGATTTTTCAATCCCCCGGCCTTGATGATGAGCTGATGATGGTTGATGCACTTGCTGATGCAAATTCTATTTAAACAACTTGCCTTGACTTGGGGAACCTAACGACTTCCCTTATGAAAGGATATGACTATTTTGGAACATACTCGTTCTTTCAACACCTGTTTGTCTCTGAAATCCTTTCTCAACTCCAAGGGCCAACCAGTCACTGGCATGACTTCAAGTCTCATATTTTTCCATATCCGATCTTTCATGCTGTGGCACATGGAGGTAACCCACTCTAACTAGAGAAAAAAATGACGGCGCTAACAAAAGTGGTGCAAGCAATTCAAAATATTGCAAATATCCCATAAGTATCAAACAACTAGGTTTATCAAGATTTACAAGTATGTACCAGTCTGGATTCTTCATGTCTACACTTTATACATTTATTTTACCAAGTTTTGTTCTATACGCAGTCTCTAGATGATTTTAATTTCGATTTCAAGAAATATGCCTCGAAGTATTGAGAAAGAATGGCTCGAGAGCCTCATCGGGAGATTCAAGAAGATGGGTCAAGTGTGAGAGGAGCTGAGTCAAAATCAACAAGGCAGTGAAGGATATCGGACTCGCCAAGTTTGGCACACCCAATGACTTTGGCGACTTGCGTGACATAGTCAAATCACACATCAAACAAGACTCAACATGGGCCGAAGAACTAGCAAAGGTGACAGACACAACTCTAGGTCAGGTGTGACAGTTTATGGAACACCTGATCAAATATCGGGCTATGTTGCAATAGTTAAGTTCTAGTCTAGTCAAGTATCGGGCACATGCAGTAGAAATCAGAGATATTTAGATGGCCCCAATGGAACAACATAGATTCCCATACGCCAATATCTGTGAGGAGTTGTTCATCCAATGGTCATAGTATGAGAAGAGTCACCCTTTTAAAGTGATATCTTGAGATAACTCTTAGACAAATTGATAGGAGAGAACGCCACGTGGAATTTTTTTTTTACTTATATGCACTTTAGCCCTTATTTTCAGTTAATTTTATGTTATAATAAGAGCATCGACCGATTGGTAAAGGTTCGATGGTTGTTGCAAGAAACTCTCTTTTTTGGTTTTGTTAAGAATTATTTTGGAGTTTCCTTTAATTGAGAAGTCCTTCTGGGCTAGAGACAAGTTTATGTTTTTATCAAATGTGTGTATGATTGGATGTGAAGAATAAAGATTTCCTATTCTATCTTGTGAATGGATTCATTAACGAGTAAGAGATATTAAATCTATTGATAAGTTATCTGATGCAATGTTCTACAAATATTCCTTTAATGATGAAAATGAATCTTTGTATTATTATGTGATTAATGATTATAGTTGAGTGAATTATTTTGCTTACCGTTTTTTATCACATGCATGTTTTCTTCAGATAATTCGTATCTCAATCAATAATTCAAATATTCACATGGTTAATATATTAGTACTAGGCCCGTGGTATACGATCATTGTCTGCATGCTAGGGTGTAAGGGTTATCCCAAGCCCAACCTCTTCTCCAGTAGTTTGAGTTTGTTCCCATTTGTTGCCTAGTTGGTTTATACCGACTTTCCATCTTATATCAATCACACCAAAAAGAAAATACAAAACAAAGAACGTATGAACCGAAGGAGAGGCCTTCACAATAAAATGTAAATCCCATCGATTAATTGGCCAAATCGCAAGATTTGGAGAACCATTCCACTATTAAACGATGCAAAGTCTAATTGGGAATCGATGGAGGGTTTGGTTCCTACTGTTGAACTAAAATGGATTTAGGGCCCATCAACAAAATTGGTGCTAAAAGGAGGGCCTAAAGAATGAATGGTTGAATACATATTTCACATAATAGCCTGTAAGATTCAAAACAACCCACATGCATGTCTAGTCATTCCCAAGACAACCCATACACATTGAGTACTCCTGAAACGAGAAACTCACACCATCCCAAGGAAGAACGCATGTACCCAAACATACCTTATGATCTTCCTCACAAGGAATTAAATCAATTTAGCAGAATCATTAAAGCATACACCCGACAGATCGGTGTGATATCCTTAGCTATGATAGTTCCTCAAAGACAAAAAATAAGAAGACTAGTGGCTCACAACCCCGGCCATGTTTTTGTTCACATAGTATAAGACCTAATAGATTTTTCGATCACTGAAATCGAACACCCTCTAAATCTATTCCCTGAAACGCCAGTTGACGATGTATCTGAGCCGAACGATTTTTTGGAAGAGGAGGAGTTTAACTCAGGATCTAAAGATATGGAAGACAACAACGACCATGATGAAGAAAGTGGAAACCCACCACAGAACAATCAACCTTGGTTGGCCAGAGACGCTTTGGCTATCCCAGAGAACATCCATAACCTTCCCTGACATCCAGAGAATTTACTTCCTAAGTTTGATCCCAAGACCTTAGGATTGCATGAAGATCATATCAAGAAATTCATACTAGTTATCAGACTGATGAATGTCTAGCATGAAGACATAGTTTGCAGGATGTTCCCCTACACTTTAGATAATTTGGCTTCCACGTGGTATTTTAACTTACCCGTAGGATCCATAACTAGTTGGACAAAGTTTCAAAAGGATTTTTTAGATAAATTTGCAGAAGAGACTACTAGTGGAGCTCTGATGGATGAGTTGTTCTCCGCCACCATGAGTTCGAAAGAAAGGTTCAAATAATTTAATCAAATATTTACCACTATCTTAAACAAATTCCAGCCTGAAGCTAAACCTACTCAGGATTTGCAAATCAAAGTATACACTAATGCTCTCCCATGTTCTATTTCCATGTTTGTGAAGAGGGATGCAAAACTAACCCTAGTTGAGAATTTTGAAGAATCCAAAGAGATTGAATTCCAAATGAAAGGATGCAAACAAAGTCAGGTCTCCTTAGTCAAGAAAGAAGATCATCCCCCTCCCCAAAGAGGGATATTGCTAACTAGACCCCCAAGGAAACAAGCATAAGAAATTCCTAAAAAGGGAAGTGGGGACATAGAGGACCTGCAACGCATGGTTAAGAAGTTATTGAATGAAATCACTGACATGAAAATAAGTGCCGTGGAGAGAAACCAAGGCCAAAATCCCTATAAAATTTTATTTAAAAGGAACCCACCGTTTAAAGCAATTAAATCTCCCCCAGCTAACTTAAATATCGATTTGGGAAATGTAGCATCTGATTCTTTCTATATTTATCACCAGGAAAGCCACTCGGAAAGAGATTTCCCTTAATGGGCGCATGCCATGAATTTGATGGCCAATCGGTTTCTAGATGAAGTCTCCCTGGCCGAACAACCAATCAGTTCAGTTATGAATGTAGTTGCTCAGGAAGAGATTGATCCACCAGAATATATAGCCATGCTGATATGGGATCCTGACCTGATCATGCCTTCCGACGACTTATTTGAGTCTCAAGAACCACCCACTGAATCCTTGGTTGTGCAAACACGAAGTAGGGGTCAACCTGTCTCAAATGACATTGCTACTACCCAAAATGTGGGAGGAATATCAACTCCCCATCACCTGAAAGAACTTTTTCTCCCTGTGAAAACCCTATAAGAATCCATACCTAAGAATCACCCAAACTAGATTACAAAGTAGTTGAATATCTAAATAAGCTGAAGGCTAATATATCAGTTATGGACATATGTAAAATCCCTCAGCAAAGGGACTTCTTGCTACAATATTTGAAATTAGTAGAAAATCCTACGACAATCACTAACCTAGGAAAGAATATTTCTCCCACAAATCTAGTGAATAAACCGACTGTGAATGCCTTCTCTGAAGATAATAAGGGAAAACCTTTTGTCCCACCGTTCCTTTTAACATTTCAAGTCTTCAACAAAAACCTCCACAATTGTTTGTTCGATTCAGGAGAATCTTCCATTGTTATGCCCTTGTCTATTTGCAAAAAATTAAATGTCGTTCCTCTCAAAAGAGATAAAACATGTAATACCACTAGACAGAACCCAGGTCAAAGTCATGGGAGAACTCAAAGATTTAATGATTAGAATAGCGACACATCCTAAGTTTGTGCAAGTGATTGACATCATTGTGGTAGATATCCCAGAAGCTTATGGGTTACTACTAAGATGAGATTGGTATGAGAAGTTAAACGAATACTTTAGTACAGATTGGTCACACCTTTGGATATCATTGAAGGGATACAAAAATATGATCAGAACTGATAGGGAAAGGTATCTGAAACACACTGTCATTGACCTAGAAACCCTAAACAAACCCTCATCGACATATTTTCCTATGCTAGGAAATTATTCCTATGATTCCTACTTCAAGAACTTTTCCTCTGTTTCATATGATGTCCCTCTCACTCAAAACTATGAAATGATTTTTTAGGAGGAATTTCTGACAACGATGGAATAAACCCTCTTCTGCCAAGAACATGCGTTATAAATCACATGACTAGAAGGAGGAAAAGAGGAAAGAAATAGGGAAGGGGAAGCTGATACATGTTGCACACAAGTTTGGAACCTATATTTTGATGGATCTAAATCGCAAGAAGGGTAAGGGGTAGGGTGCATCCTCATTGATCTGAAAGGTAAATGACATTTCATGTTTTGTAGACCAGAATTCAAATGCACAAATAACACTATCGAGTATGAAGATTTAGTATAGGGGTTAAATAAATCCATAGACTTAAGCATCCAAAGATTAAATGTTTTTAGAGACTCTGAAATCATTGTCAGACAGATAAGGAATAATATACATTGCAATTCTCCACACCTAAAAAATTACCAATAGGAAGTGCACAGGCTAATAGCTTTCAACATTACAACAATTCCTAGAGGAAGAACATTCTTCTTGATTCTCTGGCCACCGCTGCCTCAAGTATATCACCTCTAGAGGATTATGAAGCTTATTGATTCACTATAGAACTGTAATATAAACCCTCTGTGCCCAAAAATATTTCTAATCGAAAGGTTTTTGAGGGAGATGAACAGATTATAAACTTTCTGACCGATACGGACAATTTTAAAGATTTGGCCATTCACGATGAAGCATTCCAGAAACAATTTATGGAAACCGACCTTCATGTAAATCAGTCGATCGACAATTCAAAGTATCACACGATACCAAAGGTGATAGCCAACTTAGAAAACCTTTTTGATCTAAAGGAACGATTTAAGGGGCCAAAAAATGCTAATACCAGTAGTTCTTGTCCCATGCATGAAAATATAAATATTGGAACCCCGGAAAACCAAAACAATGTAAACCTCGGAAAAACCATATCTAAAGAAGAAAGGAAGGTTTATATCAAACTATTCAGATAGTATCAAGATGTCTTTGTGTGGTTCTACCGATATCTGAAAAATTAAGATACTCGTATCATTCAACACACTATCATGTTAAAACCTGAAGTGAAACCCTTCCAACAAAAGCTCTGCAAGTATCACCCTTCCCTAGAACCTCTCATGTGTTAGTAGTTAAAGAAACTATTATATGTCAAAATTATCTTCCAGTTTAGAGATTTTTCATGGGTAGCTAATTTGGTTCATGTAAGGAAAAAGTTAGGGGAGATCTGTCTATGCGTAGATTTTAGAAACCTCAATAGATCTTCAGAAAAGGACAACTACCAAGTCCCTCCAATGGAGAAACTCTTGCAGACCATGTTTGGCTATGATATTTTATCTTTGTTGGATGGATTCTCAATTTACAAACAAGTTCTAGTTTCATAGGAAGACCATTTAAAAACTACCTTCTGAACCAAGTGGGGAACGTTTGCTTACAAACACATGCCCTTTGGTTTAATCAATGCAGGAGCGACCTTCTAGAGGGCCATGGATGTAGAATTTTGGGGACTAATCAACAAGTGTGTATTAGTTTACTTGGACAATGTGACTATGTATTCGAAGAACAGAGAAGATCACATCCAACACTTAACCCAAATTTTCGAAAGGTGTAGGAAATACGGTATATCCTTAAACCCTAAGAAAACTATTTTCGGTGTTGAGGAAGGTAACATGATAGGAAAAATTATATATCAAGAAGGAATTCACTGATCTAGGTGGATATTAGTGGCCACCCACCTTTTCCAACTAGCTCAAAACAGTTTTCTGGCAATTTTGGCAATTTACTATTTTTAGCAGTTTTAACTTCAGGGGCCATTTTGAGGGCCTAAATGAAGGTTTTTCTAGATAGATATTCTCAGTTTTATTCAAAGGAATTATTTATGCCCCAAAATTAATTTCCTTGATGATACCTTTCCAATGGGCTATCACGTGCCTAAAACGAAGATCGTATGCAAAAGTTATGACCCTGGGAACTTGATGTACTAACTTACCCAAATGGGGCCCACATGACTTTTGGAATTTCATCTCCTAGGGTTAGGTTTTTAGATGTCTAGGATTTTTGGCATTTCTCTTTACTGTGAAAAGTCCTTCAGAGGCTCATTTTAATCATCTTCTTGCGAATGTGAGTAGCTGTCACATCTCTTTTCAGAGATAAGATGCCACCATTCTTGCGAATCTTTCACTCTATATTTTTACAGTCTTTGTACATTTATTTCATTAATAGAAATCATGTGTTACTGTATATTTGTGTTTATGGTTGCATATTTTGTACATTTATGTTATATTATTGAAATCTATGATATCTCTGTGCATTTCTTTATTATATCATTGCTCTCATTTCGTGTCGAAAATAATCTGGATCAGTGGTATCAGAGTGTTAGGAAAACACAATGTACCTTTTTGCCCACACTTTTTTCCACTCTTACACCCTTGTTTCACTCACATTTAAACTCACATTATCACCTTACCCTATCTTTCCAAAGGTATACATCGTCTCTTCTCTTTACTATATGTTTAATCTGTTTTGCATATAATTTTACATTACTCTCGTACTTAATCATTGATCAGAAATGTATAAGTGCTAAAACAGTTCAAAATGCAGGTTAGCATCAAGGCCTATTGCTAAAACAGTTAAAGCACACAACCTCTGTAGCTGAAACAGTCTGTGGACTACAACGCTGAAACAAAAACTCACACAGAAGAAGTTGTTACACTCTTCGTGGTCTACAATGCTGAAATAGCAACTGCTACACTCTCTGTGGTCAACGATGCTGAAACAACAACTCACACAGAAGAAGATGTTACACAGTCCATGAGCAACGATGATGAAACAACAACTCACACAGAAGAAGTTGTTACACAGTCTGCGATCTACGATGCTGAAACAACAACAAAAAACTGTTACATTGACCACGACATCTACACCTTGAGCTAGCATTAACCATCGCTGCTGCATGAGACCAAGTTGCTGAAACAATCAAGACGCAAATCCTGTGGCTGAAACAGCCCGTGATTTGCAATTCTGAAACAACATACAACAAGAGTAACAAGAAGACAAATAAAGAAATTGTTACTCCAGTCGGAACAACAACACCTCACTCAGCACTTGTAATAGCATTCTGTTATGGGAGACTAGGATACCTTATTCTTGTATAGAAATCAGATCTGACTAAGAATAGGATTCAGATGTGCAAATGTAATTTTATGATCAAATTGTATCGAGGGGATTCTCCTCTTTAAATAAGAGGAAATCATCTTTAGAAAGGACCTTCTATTTTTGTACTAAGAAAGGATTTTATAGAGAAGGACGTGTTTTACTTTAGATTGTAATATGATACAGTTGACGGATGAATAAAAGACTGTTCTGAGCATTCCTCTCTAGTTCCTTTCATTTTAGGGAAATCTTGTGAGAAGGGAGGGCCCACCTTCTTCACAAGATTCACACATTAGCTTTGTAGAGTGTTAGTGTTATTTCTATTTATGCCTTGATTAGATTTTGTTTTGCTGAAACACTACTTTACTGAACTTTGTTTTACTGAAACACTACTTTACTGAACTCTGTCTTGTTGAAACTCTGCTTTACCAATTGTTACATTGTTTTCATATGATTCATGCTTGGGTAACTGTTAATCATTCTAGTTAGCAATACTTCTTGGTGAATTTATGAAATCTTGATAGTCAGGGACATGTGTTGAAGGTTCCTTCTTTGAGAATAGGGTCTTGTTCTCTGTTAGAGATAGTTAGCCTTCAGTGCATGTCAATTATTTTAGTGAGTTCATGAAAGTGTGCTAATCAGAAATAGGTGTTGAATTTTTCTGCTTAAGAAATAGGGTCATGTTCTATGTTAAGAGTTAGTTAACCTTCAGTGAGTGTCAACCATTTCAATCAGTAATGAGTTCATGAGAGTGTGATGATCGGAAACAGGTGCTGGAGATTCCTGCTTCGGGAATAGGGTCATGTTCTCTGGTTATAGAATAGTGGTCTTTCCTTTTGCAGTGTCTTGAAGGATTTATTTTCCAGTCTGTTATTTCTTTAATGTAATCCAATATTCTTTGGACAATTATTTCTTTAAGCATTGATCTCTGCAATAGGTAGATTGCTTTCCTGTAATTCAAGTTAGAACTTCAATTTGTTCAAGGAAAAGTGTGATTAATATGTTTTTACTATAACTCTAAGTTTCTTTTGAGATTGAGCATATATAGTGCATGGTTACCTTTGAAATAAATAGACTTCCCTGGGTTGAAAATTTATGTAGCACTTGATTATTTAGTTAAATAAGCAATTATAGTGACCAACATTTTGGCGTCGTTGCCTGGGAATGTAATTATAGATTTCGAAATCACTTATGATTTTTCAGATACAAAGATTGCATGAGAGGAAGTGGAGACCCCAAAGACACTGACCCTACAGGTGGCAAGGGCAGAGGAAGAGGAAGAAGAAGGACTTATATTTATGAGATTATATCAAAGTCTGAATCTACTGCTCAACGACCAAACTCTCGGAAACCAAAATCCCAACCTTCATTTCAAGCAAACTTCAAGACGGGGAAAGAATTTTGGAGTCCTGAGACAGTCAAGAAACCAACAGGAAACATTGAGGACAAAGCAAGCACAGAAGGGGAGCAGACAGAAGAAAACATGGATGAGTACAATGAAGAATTGCATCATGAAGAACAGGCAGGTCCTGAAGGAGAGGTAAATGATGAAAAATCTTTCTCCACATTAGGATTTCCTATTGGTGATATTCCTAGAGGGGTAGCCCCCATGAAGAACATTCCACTCTCAACACTACCTAACTTTCATGGTTTGTCTTCAGAGGATCCTGATGAATTCCTTTTTGAGTTTGATATATTATGCAGAAGTTATGATTACATCTCCAATGCTAAAATATTAAAACTATTTCCAGCAACATTGAAAGGAAATGCACTAATATGGTTCATGAGTCTTGGAGACCATGTAATCACAACATGGGACCAAATGAAACAGAAATTCTTGAATAAGTACCAAGACTAATGCCGAACAAGAGAAAAAAGGGAGGAACTATTTAAGATGATGCAGAAAGAGGATGAAAATCTGGAGTACTTTGTAGAAAGGCTACAGTATAATCTACAAAGATCCAGTCACCCCAATGTAAGCAAAGACATTCTTAAAACCATATTATTAAGAGTAAGGGATGATTGTCTAGATATGTTGAATATGCTTAGAAAAGGTGACATATCTAAGGAATCATACGATGAAATTGTTAATCTATGTAAAAGATGTTCAAGAGGAGCTTCAAGAAACAGATCAAATAGTAGGGACACCGCATTTTCAAGAGTCCAAAAGTCATCCAGTGGGGGAGAAACAAGAGTCGAAATAGGCAATTTAATTGAAGGTTTTAAAACTGAAATGTTAAGCTCTTTTGCCTCACAAATTGACACCCTGCAGATTCAAAAGAAGCAAGCAAAAGCAGAAGCAGCTCTATCCATCTTTTGTTCTAAATGCAGAGACAAGCACCCACGAAGGGAATGTCCATTGGACAAAAAGCCAATCTGCACCATCTGTGATAAAGATCATGAAACTCAACAATGTCCATCTTTACTAGGGATCAAGGACGCATTACAACCAACTGATGAAGAAGCTGAAGTTGTCTATCTGCTGACACAGAGAAGACAATGGCAACCGCGGGGACAAGGTATGAATCCTAACATGCCATTTACATCTTCTAATCATTGGAAGAATTATCCTTCTTTCAATCAAGTGAGTTACCCTCCCTATAATCAAATGCAATATGCAAATCAAATGAATTACCCACCCATGCAACAAACTAACCCACCCTTTGTTGATCCATCAATGTGGACTCCTTGGCCTCCACAAAAACAACAACCATATCAGAACCAATGGAATCC
>JZKD02S1633960.1:1141548-1180405 GCA_000966675.3 Picea glauca | reverse complement strand
CTTAACCCTCTTGTCGGTGACATCCATATTCGGGCACTCACCTCCTTCCTCAACAATCAGATTATATGGAAGGATGAATTACTAGCTGCCAAGCATAATAAGGATAACCGCCTTCTCTGGATAAGGCCGAAACCACAAAATGTAGCCACCTTTGTTACAAAATATTATAATTTTTTAAAGAAACCAGAGATGACTCAACACATTCAGCAACTAAAGACAACAATGCTTCAGGATTGTCAACACTTCATCAGATCCATAGAGATTGCTTCCCTACAGGAAAATAACATGTTTTGGCAACAATCTACTGATAAAAGACAGGAACACAATCCTTTTATCCCCACTAATCTTGATATAGCAATCTCTAGGGTACCTAGCTACATCAAGTGTGTTCAGCAATGTGTTGAAAGCTGGATAGGGTACCAGTTTCATTTTCCTATCCTCTAGTTGCCAGCAGATAAATATCAAGTCCATTATAAGTTGCTCAAGAAGGCTGGAACAATAGCTTGGCAAAGGTTACAACGCGTTCAAGGGTTCAGAGCTCCAACAGACATCACCTTCCACAACTATTGCTTGAGTAACTTGCACGCTCAGAGTCAGTATTCAAATTCTGATTCAGAGTGAAGTTGCCTGAGGACATGCAACATTTTAAGTTGGGGGAGATGTTAGGACCACACAATATACCTTTTTGCCCACACTTTTTGCCACTTTTACACCCTTGTTTCACTCATATTTAAACTCACATTATCACCTTACACTATATTTCCAAAGGTATACAACGTCTCTTCTCTTTACTATATGTTTAATCTGTTTTACATATAATTTTACATTACTCTTGTATTTAACCATTGATCAGAAATGTATAAGTGCTAAAACAGTTCGAACTGCATGTTAGCATCAAGGCCTGTTGCTAAAATAGTTAAAGCACGCAACCTCTGTAGCTGAAATAGTCTGTGGACTACGATGCTGAAACAACAACTCACACAGAAGAAGTTATTACACTCTTTGTTGTCTACAATGCTGAAACAACAACTGCTACACTCTCCACGGTCAACGATGCTGAAACAACAACTCACACAGAAGAAGTTGTTACATAGTCCATGGGCAACGATGCTCAAACAACAAATCACACAGAAGAAGTTGTTACATAGTCCGTGATCTATGATGCTGAAACAACAACACAAAACTATTACATTGACCACGACAACTGCACCTTGAGCTAGCATTAACCATCATTGTTGCCTGAGATCAAGTTGCTGAAATAGTCAGGATGCAAATCCTGTGGCTGAAACACCCCACGATTTGTGATGCTGAAACAACATACAACAGGAGTAACAAGAAGACAAATAAAGAAGTTGTTACTCCAGCCGCAATAGAAACACCTCACTCAGCACTTGTAATAGCATTCTGTTGCGGGAGACTAGGATACCCTATTTTGGTATAGAAATCAGATCTGACTAAGAATAGGATTCATATGTGCAAATGTAATTTGATGATCAAATTGTATCGAGGGGATTCTCCTCTTTAAATAAGAGGAAATCATCTTTAGAAAGGACCTTCTATTTTTGTACTAAAAAAGGATTTTACAGAGAAGGACGTGTTTTACTTCATATTGTAATATGATACAGTTGACGGATGAATAAAAGACTGTTCTGAGCATTCCTCTCTAGTTCCTTTTGTTTCAAGGGAATCTTGTGAGAAGGGAGGGCCTACCTTCTTCACAATATTCACCCATTATCTTTGTAGAGTGTTAGTGTTATTTATGTTTATGCCTTGATTAAATTATGTTTTGCTGAAACACTACTTTACTAAACTCTGTTTTGCTGAAACACTACTTTATTGAACTCTATCTTGCTGAAACTCTTCTTTACCAATAGTTACATTGTTTTCATATGATTCATGCTTGGGTAACTGTTAATCATTCTAATTAGCAATCCTTCTTGGTGAATTTATGAAATCTTGATAGTCAAGGACAGGTGTTGAAGGTTCCTACTTCAGGAATAGGGTCATGTTCTCTGTTAGAGATAGTTAGCCTTCAGTGCATGTCAATTATTTTAATGAGTTCATGAAAGTGTGCTAATCAGAAACAGGTGTTGAAGTTTCATGCTTAAGAAAGAGGGTCATGTTCTCTGTTAAGAGTTAGTTAACCTTCAATGAGTGTCAACTATTTCAATCAGTAATGAGTTCATGAGAGTGTGATGATCGGAAACAGGTGTTGGAGATTCCTGCTTTGGGAATAGGGTCATGTTCTCTGGTTATAGAATAGTGGTCTTTCCTTTTGCAGTGTCTTGAAGGATTTATTTTCCAGTCTATTATTTCTTTAATGTAATCCAGGATTCTTTGGACAATTATTTCTTTAAGCATTGAACTCTGTAATAGGTAGATTGCTTTCCTGTAATTCAAGTTAGAACTTTAGTTTGTTCAAGGAAAAGTGTGATTAATATGTTTTTACTACAACTCTAAGTTGTTTTTGATATTGATCATATATAGTGTGTGGTTACCTTTGAAATAAACAGACTTCCCTGGGTTAACAATTTATGTACCACTTGATTGTTTAGTTAAATAAGAAATTATAGTGACCAACACAGAGCAGGTTGCTCTTGATCATTTTTCAGTGCATGTCCCTGATGAGGTCCAAGTATCGAAAGTTGGGTATCAAGATTGTCTCTCTTGAATACAATCATTCTCACACACCCAAGAAACCCTCCATGGCGGAAGAAAAGAAAAATGACGGAGAATACAATCCTATAAATCTGTTGCTTGAGCAAGCTCTCATGCGACAGAGGGACAAAATGATGGATAATTTTTCCCACATCCTTCAATGCCTGTTGATAGCAACTGGCGCATATTCATCAAACAAACACTTTGGAAGAACCTCTCCTTTCAAGGTACAGGTTAATTTTGATATTCCCATATTTGAAGGTCAAATAGATGTGGACACCCTAGACAAATGGTTAAATCTACTAGAAGGTTATTTCTCTGTTCATAATTTTTACGATAGAGAAAAGATCACCTTCGCACTCCTTAAAGCTCTCCCCCATTTCAAACATTGGTGGGAAACTTACTGGGAGCAAAGTTCCATAGAGGATTCTGGAATATATGGGGTCGAGCCCACGTGGGTTTTTTTTGTGGATGCGGTAAAGGAACAATATTACCCTATTGGAAACTATGAGGACCAGTACATGAGATGGACCACACTACGGTAAGAGAGGGGCCAAGCAGTTCCATAGTTCACCAATACCTTCCATACCTTGCGCACCAAGCTGGGTATCAAAGACTTTGAACTAGATTTGGTTCTGAAATACCATGGGGCTCTACATAGATACATCCAAACTGAAATGGATTTTCTGGACATCTCATCACTCATTTCTGCTTATCGATATGCTGCTAAAATTGAGCAGAAGTTTAAGCACCAGAAAAAATGGGAGTTTGGATCTACAATTCCGCAACAACCAAAGTATGAGAAAGACGACCCTAACAAACAGTCTCCCAAAAACCAGTCCAAGCCACAAGAAAAGAAGGGTCACGAAAAGACAAAGAAGTTCACAAGAAAATGATGCAATTTCCACAAAATCCCCTGGCACAACACCGATGAATGTCACTCAAAACGTTCATTGGTGGTCGAGATAAAAGACAAGGAGAAGAACCCTGATTCATAATCTGATTATGAAAATAATGGGAAAAGACAAATCATCGACACAAACCCCACTGCTATTGTCGTGACCACAACAACTCAACCAAAAGAACCAATAGATCCTGAAGAGGGGGATGCCTTTTTCATTCATAGATGTGGGTGAAGGGGACCCCACTGCATTTTATTGTTGATAGCAAAATCCAAAAGAATGTCATCTCAGCAAAGGTTGTCAAACAATTGGGATGTTCAACAACACCACACCCGCAACCATACAACATCGGGTGGCTTTGCAAAGGATGAGATCTCCATGTCAGCCAACAATTTCGATTGTCATACAATATCCAACCCTTCAAGGATGAGGTATTATGTGATGTTTCCCCACTGGATGTTTGTGATGTTCTCTTGGGCCAACCATATATGTGGAAGAACCATGTTATTTATGAGTCTAGACCCCGTAGTGTAAATTTTACTTTGAGGGGTCATCTCTACAAAATACCAGAGGTAGTTCCAAATATTGTCCCACCTAAACAATTCCACAAGGTAGTATCTCATACTACAAAATTCATCTTCTTCACAATATATTCAAAGTGCAGATAGAAGGATACTACAACCACTACAACGTCGGCCCAAACACCTTATATCCAACAGAAGCAGGTCGATAAGATTGCAGAAAAGTGTAAATATTCCTTCTGCACACAGGAATCTCATGTAGCTAGACTGGTTAAAAAGTTCCAACCCTTCCAGCAACATGTCCATGACAACATTCAACAAGCTAAGAAGTGCAACTTCCCCAACAAGGAAAGAAACTCATCAAGATGCAAATTCAACAAACACTTTTCCCTCTCCCCCAGGCACTCAATGCAATGGATACCATTGCTTCCTAAAGAGTGAGGATTGATCCAGGTGGATATCGGTGGCCACCCACCTTTTCCAACTATCTCAAAACAATTTTCTGGCAAATTTGGCAATTTACTATTTTTAGCAGTTTTAACTTCCAGGGCCATTTTGAGGGCCTAAATGAAGGTTTTTCGAGATTGATATTCTCAATGATATACAAAGGAATAATTGAGCTCCCAAAATGAATATCCTCAAAGATACCTTTCTAACGGGCTATCACATGCCTAAAGAGGAGATCGTATGCAAAAGTTATGACCCCGAGAAGTTGATGTACTAACATACCCAAACGGGGCCCACATGACTTTTGGTGTTTCATCTCCTAGGGTTAGGTTTTTGGATGTCTAGGGTTTTTGGCATTCCTGTTTATTGTAAAAATTCCTTCAGAGCCTTATTGTAATCATATTCTTGCGAATGCGATTATCCGTCACATCTCTTCTCAGAGATAAGTTGAGACCATTCTTGTGAGTCTTTCACTCTGTATTTTTACAGTCTCTATACATTTATTTCATTAATAGAAATCGTGTATTACTATATATCTGTGTTTATGGTTGCATCTCTAATACATTTTTGTTATATTATTGAATATATGTGATATCTTTGTGCATTTGTTTATTATATCTCCGCTCTCATTTCGTGTCGAAAATAATCTGGATCATTCACATAGACCCAGAAAGGATTAAGAATATAGCTCAACTTCCATTGCCTCACAACAAGAAATATATGCATTCGTTCTTCGGGAAAATAAATTTTGTGAGAAAGTTCACTCCCGATTTCACTGAAACTATCAAACCCTTACAAAAGATGATTCGTAAAGATGTCGAATTCAAGTGGGATGATGAATGAAAGAACGCCTTCAATGATATTAAGACCATTATATCCCAAGCCCCCGTGTTGCAGAGTCCCGATTTCAACAATGATTTATTTCTCTATACTTTCGCCTCCAATCAATCATTAGCCAAGTTTTTGACTCAGAAGGATGATAACAATAATGAGGCTCTAGTGTCGTTCATGAGCACTAACCTCCAAGGAGCTTAATTGAATTATCCCGCTATAGATAAACATGCTTATGCAGTTTATAAAGAAGAAAAACATTTCAGATATTACATCCTCAAGAAACATACCAAAGTAATCGTGCCTCACCCCACAGTTTGATCCCTATTTACTCAACAGGATATGGGGGAAAGAAGAGGGAACTGAATGGCAGTAGTCCAAGAATTCAATCTAGATATAAAACCTGCTAAACTAGTTAAAGGACAAGGGTTATGCAAACTGGCAGCTGAGTCTCAAGACTAAGTAAATGAAGACTCTGGATGGGAGAATGAAATGGCATTATAGTGTGGAGAAGCTTCATACATTTCCCCAGGGAAATATTCTTGGTACGATAAATTGACTTATCTCCTGCATCATGGGACTTGCCCAGAAGACCTAAACCCCAGGGAAAGGAGAGCTCTTAGCTTAAAATATGCACAATTTTGCCTCATAAATTTGGTACTCTTTCGGGTTAATTATGATGGGGTACTTTTAAGATTCCTTGAATGTGAAGACATAGACAAAGTTCTGAAGGAGATCCATGAGGGCCCTGCAAGTGGAAATTTTGTAGGAGACACTACCGCTCATAAGATACTGAGAGTTGGCTATTATTGGCCCACTTTGTTCCAAGACGCTCACACTTACGCTATAAAATGTAATACTTGTCAAATAAGCATTGGGAGAGAGATGAGAGCAGCAATCCCACTCCAACCGGTAACCGTTTCTAGACCTTTTGAGCAATGGGGGTTAGACATCCTAGGATAAATTACACCAATCTCTTCAAAACAACAGAAGTACATACTTACTACCACCGATTACTTCTTGAAATGGGAATAATCCATTCACATGTAAATGAGAAGGTGGTAATCCAATTCATAGAACAACTAATCACAAGGTTCAATGTCCCTTCTATTCTTGTTTTAGATAATGCAACTTATTTTTCTTCCACCTTATTAACATAGTTTGCACTAGACAAAGGAATCATAATTAGATACTCTGCAAATTATTATCCCAAGGAAATAGAGTGGCAGAATAAACTAATAAGAACCTAGTAAGGATATTGAAGAAAACGGTTGTAGATAACCAAAGGAATTGGCATAATCTACTCAACAACGCTTTATGGGTAGATAGAGTTACACCCAAGGATGGTATAGGAAACTCCCCATACTTTCTAGTATATGGACAATAAACCATTCTCCCAAATGAAATATATCTCCCATCTCTTCAACTTACTCAGGAGTCCAGGGGGAATCCCTCATCAACCTTACAACAAAGAATTGACACCCTGCTCATGTTAGAAAAAGAAAGGGAGAAATATAAATTAAAATTCATATCCCACCAACAGATCGTTAAATGATGGTTTGAAAAACATAAGGATAAAGAGAAGAATTTTTAAGTAGGATACTTAGTCTTGAAATGGGACAGAGAAAACGAACATAAAGGCAAACATTCTAAGTTTCAGAATCTATGGCTTGGACCTTTTCACGTGGTCGAGATGATTGGTGCAAGAACTTATCAGTTACAAAATATAAGGGGGGAACCTGATTCCCTCCCAGTGAATGGAAAATCCCTAAAACAATACTTTCATTAATAAAAAAAAATTATGTTTTGCATGCGTATTTTCATGATTTTGTGTCTCACCGGGTCGATTGTGAAATGAGTTTTTTGTTTTCTTTTGCTATTTGGAATTCTTGTCTTTTGAAGATTGTGTTTAGAAATAAAATGGTTGACCCCAAATCATGCGACATATCAAACTCTCTTCCTAACTCATCACTCAGATACAAACATGAGAAGTGTTGGGGAACCTGCAATTGTTTCAAGGGGCTCTCTATCTAACCTGCGCAGATGAACAACTTTGGAAAAATGTCAGAAGTGTTTGATTAGTGGCTTGGTAAGACCTTAAGGGAAAGAAGGAAAGATGGAAAGGACTACATGAAAATCAGAGACAAAGCCAGTGAGTTTCACCTTAATCACCTCATACTTTTGAAAATAACAGATGTCATCCTCTCCCACTCGCTGAGGGCATTCTTTCGAAATAAAAGTTAACTATATCAAATGAGCGCACAATAGGAGAGGGTGTGAAGATATCTTCGTCGGGGATATGGACGCTCGCTGACAGTGGAGCGAGGTCTATGACTTCAGGGTGACTCCGACGGGGCTATGGACGCTCACTGGTAGTATAACAACAATGTAGAAAATAAATGAAGGTAACTAAAGGGCCTAGTGCTAGTGAATACTCTACTAGGTTCTTTTCAAAAGAGGCCATGAGTCAGGGTTATAGGAAAATAAAGAGGAATAAAGGTTGAAAACCCCATAGGAAAACATGGAGGCATCAACCGGAGAAATTTCAAATGCAAGGGTAAAAAGGGCTTTGATTTAAAACCAGTTAAGTTCTCCACCAACTTTTGCATCAGCTGAGCTCGAAGGAGGAACAATGATTCTACTTCCACCCAATAAGTCGCCATTTGTTGAGCACTCAACACACCCTAAAAATCCTATGTCGAATTTTACTTTTTGGGTACCACTTGATCTTTTGCACTGTCTAATTCGACTTCATTATAAAAAAAATGTTGCCTTTGCTTTTCATTTTTTACTCTCATTAAGTCTTCCAAACTTTGATTGAATCTATGAAAACTCATGAATTAAAAAAGTCTTAATGCTTAAATAACAAATCAACAACCAAAACACTCCCCCCCGACGAGCTCAAAGATTTGGAATCATAAGGAATTAAAGGATGAAAGAAAATCACTCAAAGAAAACCGCAGTCACTGAGCGTCGATCTTCATCAAAATCGGGAAAAGTATTTTTTCTTCCGGGACAAGCATCACACATGGATATCTCCGACAACCAATCCCCTTCTATGTCGGTAAATAGACAAAAGAGTAAACGTTAAATGAAGAAAGGAATTATATCGTCGATAGCCGATACCCAACGCACTTAGAATAATCGGAGAAGATCGAATTGCGATGAACATCCCGACTACACTAAAGTTTTTTTTTCGATTGCCAACTTCTGAAACATTTTCGACATCAAGATTTTTTGAGGACGCTAACCCAAAGGAAACTACGCAATAGGTTTATTCTCAGACGCCAATCCCCGATACCTTTTCGCCATCGGAAATCCTAGGTTTAGTTTAGAGCATATAACTTGAATAAAGTCCTGAGTTCGATCGATACCTGCAATCTAAGTCATAGGTCTTTAGTGCCACGTATCCAGAACTAGTTGTGCCACGTCAGCACCACACGATAAAATCAATCGGCGTCAAATGTTTTTTGCATAAGGATATAAAAAAAAAACACAAAGTAACTCAGAGCACTACTAAGTATAAATTTGTGGCTAACTTGCAAGAAATATGGTTTGTATGAATGATACAAACAAGGGGCGTTGCGCAGCGAATCCCAATCCCAAAAACACATTTTGAGTTAGAAAAGAAAAGTATGGACAAAGAACACATGAGGTACATACACAAAGTAAAGAAATGATGCATCCAACCACTACAACCATAATATTTTCTTCAAAGTTTCAAGGCTTTATATTAGATTTCCATCGAGCTCAGATTACATGCAAGAGACACCGTCTACACCTTTTGGCCGACCAGCCTGGTTTACATTAAGAACATAAAAATTTACAAAAAAAAAAGAACTATCAATATCTGTGCCACGTCTGAGAATACAAAACAGAGTTTGTTAATCATGCCTCTTCTGTGAACTGACAAGATCCACACAGACTTTCTCCCCGGCTGCTTCGCATCCCCTGAGATGTTTTCATATTTTGTTCTTCTAACACCCTTTGTGCTTCATGCAGTTGCAATATTGTATCTTTCACTTCCCATAGCTATCTCTTGAGCCATGTAACGTTCCCTTCATGACCTTGTAATGATGACACTTTAAGGGACTTTTTCGCTAATTGTCATCTTAATTCTCTATTTTCCTAATAGAGTTCAACAATGACAAGTTGTGCCTTCTCCAACTGTTGAGTCAGTTCTCGAACATTAGAACACGTGGAATATATCCTCTTGGTTCTGCTCCCACACCCCCAAATTGTGGCTTTGACAGGCTCCTGCTGGATAACGCGCATCAATAATTCTTCAGCGACCGATATTGCACACGAATCGCTCGAGATTTGGTTTTCCCCAGCTTCCTTATTCTTCCTTAGAATTCCCCTTCTTCAGGGTATCTGTTGTTGGGGAGGCCTGGCTTCCAACATCTTTCCTTCTGGCACAAATTCTTCCAATTCAACCTCCACATGATGTGATACCATCGTTTCCACATGCATGTAGGAACCTCCCTTTGAAGCCTAGGGAATGCCCGCTGTGAGTAATAACAAATCCCAAGCACTTTGGGGCTCAAGCCTGGTGCTTTGGCTTATTCACGTGCCCTGTCTTCTGTTTTGAGGGGTTCCCATTGTGCGAAAACGTATATGTCTTATGCGTGGGGAACTTGATGAGGGCCCAAAGAGAAAAAATTTTATCGGACAAGGATCGCGAGACAAATTACCAGCAATGCATAAGCTCGGTTGGTGAGTAGAACACAAGAAAAACATGCAGAATTTATAACAGAGTGGGAAGTGGGTGGAAACGTGCCAGGGAACACTAGATTCATGGAGACTGGATGATTTGAATAAAACTAAAGATTTTTGTGGCACATCCCCGTGATGATTATGTTCCAAGGCATGTGAGATACAGAAGATAGGATTTGCATAGGGTGTGTGGTACGATCACCTTGATTTTTCAATCCCCCATCCTTCATGATTAGTTGATGATGGTTGATACACTTGCCAATGCAAATTCTGTTTAAACAACTTGCGTCGACCTAGGGCTCCTAATGAATTCCCTTATCACAGTATCCGACTCTTTTGGAACATACTCGTACTTTCAACATATGTTTGGCTTTGACATCCTTTCCCGACTCCAAGGGCTGACCGGCCACTAGCATGACTTCAAGTATCATATTTTTTCGTACTCGATATTTCATGTTATGGCATGCAGATGTAACCCACTCTAACCGGAGAAAAAAATTACGATGCTAACAGAAGAGGTGCAAGTAATTTGAAATATTACAGATATCCCGTAAGTATCAAACAACCAAGTTTAGCAAGCTTTGCAGGTATGTACTAGTCTGAATTCTTCACGTTTACACTTTATACATTTATTTTACCAAGTGTTGTTCTATACGTAGTCTCTAAATGATTTTAATTTCCGTTGCAGGAAATATGCCTCCGAGTATTGAGAAATAATGTCTCGAGAGCCTCGTCGGAATATTCAAGAATATGGGTCAAGTGCGAGAGGAGCTGAGTCAAAATCAACAAGGTAGTGAAGGATATCAGACTCCTCAAGTTCGTCGCACCTGATGACTACAAAAAATTGCGCGACATAGTCAAATCGCACATCGAGAAATATTCAGTGCGAGCCAAATAACTTGCAAAGGTGACAGACACAACGCCATGTCGGGTGTGACAGCTTATGGAACACCCAATCAAATCTCGGGCTATGTTGCAACAATTAAGTTTGACTAGTTTGACTAGTTGAGTTGAGTTTAGATGCTGCATTGGTTTTGTCACCATGAAAAATTGGGACCATCACCATGATAATTGAACCTTACCTTGGTATCATCACTAGACTAGCGCATTACCCTTGATTTCCTTATTTAACTCCTCACTACTCTATGTTCATTCAATTAACTAAAGACTAGTTGACTAGTTAACTCAACTAGGTGGTAGTTCACTCATGTAACTGTCTGATAGACTAGACTAGGTGGAAGTTCACTCCCATAACTTTCGGTGTGTGTCCAAATCACTCTATACCACCACTATGGCACATTGGTTCTCCTCCAGTGCACACTCATTGATTTATACAGAGTATATCATGTGTAAATTATTCATTATTCATATTGGTTAATGAGAATTCTTTCATTCTTTCTCTCCTTATTCCTCTTTCTCCTTTTCTCTCTGCAAATGTGTGTATCATTTTGTATCTATATATTTTATGTGTAGGTTCAACACATCTACATGGTATCAGATCCAACGGACTTCTAAAAAAAATATACACCAAAATGTTTTGCAGGTACAAAAGATTGAAGACAATGGAAAGATAGATTTACAAAAAGAATTCATTCTTACACCTTAAAACTATTTTTCATGGAAGGATAAAATATCCATACATATCTGAATCACAGGGTTGTACAGGTTAACCTTGAATACATATATAGAACCGACATCAGACATAGAAAAATCCAAGTACTTATATCGCATGTATGAGGCACTCAAAACAATTTGCAGTCTTATTTCTCTCGATCTCCTTTTTCACATATCTTCCTATAAGAAACCCAATGAAGCCTAGACCACCCTGTAAGGGGTCTTTGGAAAATAGGATGAGATGAGGGGACACATGCTGGAGGTGGAGCTACTCACATTGGATCCAAAAATCTTCGATAATATCCAATATTTCTTTACAAAATTCAAGGATTTACTGTCGCAACTCAAAGTTTGCAGGGTTGATAAATTGAAGGAGGAGAAACAAATGGTTCTCACCATTCTCTCCAATATTGGTCCTGAATTCTCTATATTCATATCTAGATTCCATATTTTCAGATTTGCCTCTGGAGCCACCAGGAAGATGCCTTCTCTTGAGGACTTTATCAAATCCCTGACACAAGAGCAAACCAATCTCATCAACATGGGCACGATCAAAGGCCCAAGGGAGCATGCACTCACTGTGCATGATGGTAGACACAAATATTAGAAATATAAACATAAAGATAAACATAAAGATCATGCACATCTAAAGAATGAAGGGTACACAAAACCCTTCACCGATGCCTCTAGATCCAAATGGGAAAAGGGAAGAAAAGGGGAGAAATGCACGTACTGTCACAAAGGATTCCATTCAGAATCCACATGCATGAAAAAAAAAATAGTTCTTATGTCTCAAATACTTCAGCAAAACAACCTTGGAGATCTCATCCCCGAGGGTGCCAAGAAGAAGAATCCAAAAGATCTGGATTCCAAGAAAGGAAATTATAGCCATGCCTTGATTTCCATCAACTCCTCTTCTGATGCTCCGATAGTTGATTCAAGAGCATCACATCACATGACTACATCAAAAGTAGTATATTATTCATTGGATGCATGAAAAGGTCCTCCTATTCTGAAGGGGGAAAACTCTTCTATCAAATTCATCGACAACGGAAGGATTGAACTCACCAATGGAAGCTTCAAGAAAGTGCTACACGTTCCCAAAATTTTTGTCAACCTTATCTCCGTGTATCAGATGATGAATTCCAGCACTGGAAATAAATTCATATTCACACCAAATTTCTTGGACATCTATGACATGCAAACCAAATTCGGGGTTTCTACCGGTGAGGTAAATCATCAGTCTAGATTGTATACTTTTTTTCAATTCATTGAACCTGATTCTGCTTTACTACTTACTCATGTTGATGAAAGTATCAGGATATTGAATGAAAGGTTTGGACATTTGAATTTCAGATAAATGCAACAAATTAGCAACCACATATTGGTTGATGTTCTACCAAACATCCATTTCTCCAAGGGAGTATGTGAGGGATGTGTTCTCGGAAAATACCCTCAAGAGAAATTCAACAAAGGAAAGTCTCGACGAGCTTCCACACCTTTGGATCTGATCCACGGTGACCTTAAGGGTCCTTTTCCTCATCCATCGATCAACAAAGCGATGTCTGTTCTCATTTTTGTTGATGATTTCTCACGTTTTACATGGATCTACTTTCTCAGGAAAAAAACTAAGGTGTTTCAACACCTCAAAGATTTCAAAGCCCTGGTTGAGACATAGTTCGGAAAGAAGATCAAAGTCCTCTGAACTGATAATGGGGGAGAGTATGTAAATCATGAGATCCATAATATTTTCCATGAGGCGGGGATTTAGTTGCAGCACACAGTTCCCTATACTCCACAAAAAAATGAATTTGTTGAGTGGAAAAACAAATCACTAAAGGAGATGGCATCTTGTTGTAACATCCCGCTCTTGCGTGCACTAAGAGAACTTATTATTTGAGGACACTTGCTTGCAAGTGATCCAGATTATTATACTATTGGCCATTTGATTATGATTATGAGGCATTGTGGATATGATGATATTTTATTTGTTGTTTGACATAGACAGGTGCTATTGACTGGGTTCTCCTGAGTGTGCAGGACTATGGACCTCAAGGATGCAGAGGCATCGATGAAACCCCTTGGAGTCTGGATCAAGTCAGGGAGTGGACTATTGGGTTTTTATTATTATTTATATGACATATGCACATTTGATTATATGTTATGATGATTGATTTTATTTTTGACATGATTCATTGATGATGCAGGTTGATGATAGCTTGTCGACCAGACTCACATGTGGAGTAGAGGGGTCATGCATGACAACTAGATACATTGAGGGAGAGGTGTGGAAAACATCCCTACCACATCCTACTAACACTCCCGTCGTGGCTCGAACTGCAGGTTAATGATTATCTAGTTCGAAAAGACCCACAATGTCATGAGGGAAGACTGCGATAGTCACTCACAATGATTCTAAGGGGCGTGCAATAAGGTAGGGGCCTTATTCCTTAGAGGCCCTTAGTATCCCATAAGATCATCTAGTGGAGTATTGACTCTAGGGGTTTTTGATGTCTATGAAGTCAGTTAAGAGGCAAGTGGCACCCTTGGAGCACATAGTGCGTCCTGAAGGGCACGTCGCGCAAGAAAATGAAAAGAGGCGAGTGGCACCCTTGGAGCACGTAGTGCGTCCTAAAGGGCACGTCACACAAGGAAAATAGAAGGAGGTGAGTGGAACCCTTGGAGAACCTAGTGCATTCTGAAGGGCACATTGTGTTGTTAACTAATAAGTGAATAAGCCTAGATGGACTTAGAATGAATGATGTGATAAGAAAGATTTAAAAACAAATTCCCTAACAAAAATGTCGGCAAGTCTCGGAAATTAAAATCTAGGTCTAAGTGGTAAAAACAAAGATAATAATAATAACCATCGTTAAACATGTGAGGAAAAGGGGGTAATAAATTCAATTAATTTATTAAAATCAAATTATATTGAGGGATTAAAATTTTAAAAGGGAATTGATTGTTTGTTACATATGCTAATTAAAAATTTATTAATTAAAAAGAAAAAGGGGAAAAGGGGTAAATTCTACACTTTCTAATTTGAGTTTTAGAAAAAATGGAAAAGAGGGAAACTTAAAAGAATTAGGAAACTAAGGGAAAGGGGGGAAACATAAAGAAAAGTGAAACATAAGGAAAAAGATGAATGAATAACTTAGTAAATAATCTTTCCTTTACAAACTTTCTAAATTGAACTCAACTAGGAAATTAGTAAGGGCATAAGTCATTAAAATGTGTAAGGGAATATGGGGACACCTAGGAGCAATTCTAGGAATTATTTTAGGTGGGTGAGGGAAATAGGAGTAAAAAATTAATTAATGAAATTAATTTATGGTGCAACTAAGGGGATGGGTGACATGTGTACAGGGGAGGATTTTTCTTAATTAATCTATCGAAAAATAAACTAAATGTGAATTTGGGAAATAAATCACTTAGAAAATCTATATAAAGGATGGAGGAGGAGGAGTATGGATCTCTTCCTTTATGTGTAATGTTACGCTACAAAATATTTGACTTGAATGACTTATCTTGTGGGAGTTGGGATACCCAGCTCGATGAGGAGTGGTATCTTGAACTTGCGAGGTGAGATGGGGGCTATTTTTTCTTGGGTTAGTGTGTGTGGCCCCTTTGCGGCTTGGGGGGATAAGGGGGAAGAAGAGTACCCGTAGCGTTGGTTGGGAGGTACCAATGAAGTCACAGTGGTTGGCAAGCGGAAGAGGGACGGAGTGCATGGGAAAACGACTCGAAGGAATCAACTTGGGCTATGGTACACATGTTTTTATTGAATGGTATATTATTATTGATCTTCCGCTTCCATTTTTGTACTTTTAATTGTGTAAAGAAAGTGTTTTAATTAGCATTTTAATCGTGAACTTAAATTCACCATAGACTTAAGCTCGCTGCTTGAATTGATTCCCTTGGAAAACGATCCCTGAATGTTGTGACTATCCTTTTGGTTTTATTGATTTATTCTGAAGAGTTTGTGCTTTAATTCGTCCTCATCCCTAGATCATCAGTCCACATCGGAGCAGTCAGTCAGGATTTGGATCGACGATCGTCACTTTGGTGTTAATATACCTATAGATCCTAATGCCCTGATTTTTTGTGCATGGATGATGAGCGAAGGATGTATTTGCCTAGCTATCTACCCCTATTGATTGATTCATGGATAAATGATTGTCTTTTCACCTTCTTGTGTTTGGATATCTCTACATTATGTTGATTCATATTTGATCAAATAGTCTCTACGCTTTGTTGATTATCTCTGTGATTTTATTGATAAATCCCAGCACCTTGTTGGTATCATCTCTGCGATATTAAATGGTGAATATCGATGCTTCATTAATACATCGATTGTGATTTCATCATCATTTGACTGTCATTTCATTCTCTCCTTTTTACTACAATTCCCTTTACATTTTAACTACAAATTACATTTAGTTACTATGATTTACATTTGACTGCAACATTTGACTGCAATTTACATTTAGTTACTGTGATTTACATATTGACAACAATCTGCATGGTGACTGTGATTTACATTTGTTGTCAACAATTCTTATACACGAGTGATTTATAAAGATTTTCACACTACTAGTTCAATGTCTATTGGTAGCAATTTTATGCATACCCTATGACTGTAAATTCATTACTAACAATGAATTTATATATTGCTAGACTGTGTTGACCTAGTTAGCAATATCATATTCCAGTAGGGTTATGGAAATTAATTATATCATAGCGATATCATATTTCAATAATGTTATACAACAATTTTATATGCCAGTAATGTTATACAATGATTTTATAATCCAGTAACGTTACACAACGATATCGTATTCCATTAATGTTAAGGAAATTAATTATACATTTATTAAGACAATAAAATCCTATTTTGCCAAGCAATTATCTCATTCCATGTATATCATATATTTACACTCTGTAATATCACCTTACCAACGATTTTAGTACTTAGAAACGTTTTAAATTTTTAGGAAAGAATTTATTATTTAGAAGCACTTTTAGCATTCAGATGCATTTGGAATTGTTCAGAAGCTAATTCAATTTTCAGAAAACGATTTTAAGATAGAGGATAAGCGTTTTTAAAATCAGAAGGACAACCAATACTAAAATGATACCTGTGTTTCTTTTGAGATACCCGACGAATTTATATTTCTCAATGCCCAGCGAATGATATCAGGGATACCTACGCATTTATACATTGAAGGACTACAATTTTATGCAATTAAATGATTGTGTTTTACCTTGGCCATGATTGCGTGGTTACCCTAATGGACTACATTTATATCCTGAGCTTGGACTGTGTTTTTATGCTGTGGATGGATTGTGTTTTTATCCTAAGGATGGATTGCATTTTTATCCTGAGCTTGGACTGTGTTTTACAATACCTTGGCCATGATTGCATGGTTACCTTGATGGAATGCATGTTTATCCTTAGGATGCACAACGCTTTTATCCTGAGCTTGAATGCATTTTACACTACCTTGGCTTCGATTTTGTATTGGTTGCAATCCTTGTACCATATGGTTGGACAGATAGTGTTATCATGCCTTAAATCCATAGTCGTCTATTGTGGCTAACGCCAGACAATGTAACCATGGCTAGGTTGTGTTTCCATTGGAATTTTAATGGACTGAGTATGTAATCATACAATGACTATGCACCTCTACCGTAAGCTCCATGCTATTGGGTAGATAATAGTTGTTGTCAGCAACCCTATCTCCCTTCTGACATAGATTTAATTAGTTAAGGCAGCTCTGTCAGGTATTATGGATAGTGAATTCACCACCCCCCCGATAGAAAACATGCCATGTATTTCCTTGACAGTCACTTAATGTATTCATGGGCAGTGATTTCATTGTTTCATTATTTAGTTTTAGAACTTTATTGCTTTATCTGGGGTGAATAGATTTGAACATGAACCTTCCTCAAAATCTAGCCTTTAGTTGATTTTTAACCACTTACTCAGCTACCTTATCTAGATTTTTTATTTAGATACATTAAATAACATATCCTTTAAGGTGAAGTGAATTTTGAGGAAAGGAAAAGTAGTTTGGCTCCACAAGAAAATAATAAATTTTATTGACATTAAATGAGATAAAGGTTTTAAAATTTTATTTATTTTTATAAAACATATGGGATTATATTTTGTTAGACAGGGAGACAAAGGTTGAATTTTTGGGACTATAGACATGTTGATTATTGGCATAATAGTTGATTATGTGGCACAAGATTAATGGTCAAGGGACTAGTAGATTTATCATTTAAAACTAAACTTGGCTAACCGTTATTTTGGCGAATATGCGCCCTGCGCCTTAGGTCGAGCTGGAAAGGGAGGGTTGGTCATAGTCATTTCACCATCGGGTTGCCTTGTAGGAACCAATAATCCTCTGGTCCTTCATGCAATTTAATTCGAGTGATGTCATCTTGCACCCTATCGACTTGTTTCTTGGGTGAGTGGGTATCATCTTCTTATCAGTTATTTGGCCTCCTAGCGCATCAGATTGTCTTGAGTCTGTGCTTCCCATTGTGGGCGTTATTTGATAGTTGTTGTTGGTGTTTGGGTGTATGCCTTCATGTGTTTGGTTTGGCATGACATAGAGGTTCTAGTGACTAGTCATCGATTCTATTGTGTCGGGATTGTGGATGTTGTCCTTAACTTGTAGGCATTGTCGTGGTCATGTCGGGCGCGTAGTCGTCCCTTCTTGATTTATGCATGTTTTGCCTAGTTGCTCAATGTGATATCATGTAGAGTCGTTGTTGTCGGTTTCCTAATCTACAGGCATTTTGTTCGTCATCAGGGTGTGGTTAACTATTTCTACGTTTCCTTCCTTCCTAAAAAATGAAAAAAGTTGCACTTTGCTTCACTTATAGTCATAACAACTGAGGGGTCTTTACACTTGCATGATGCATGAAAAGTCACTACCACAGAGACTGTGGGACGAAGAACTTAATTTTGCAACATACATCCAAAATAAATCTCCCCATAGATCTGTCAAGGATAAGACCCTCTATGAGACTTGGATCGGCCTCAAACCAGAAGTGACCCACTTTCTCATTTTTGTTTCACGTGCATGGGTTTGTATTCCCTTTGAAAAGAGGAATGCACTTGATCCACAAATAACCAAGTGTATTTTTGTTGGCTACCCCAATGGTTTGAAGAGATATAGACTTATTGACCTTTCCTCAGACCGCCTCATCATTTAGCGAACTGTCCAATTCAAGGAAAGTGTCTTGCATGGACCTTAGTAGCCACATGAAAACACCTTCATTCTTCCACCTGTCCGAGATGACGAGCATGAACATCCTGACTCTTCTTCAGATGAGAGTTTTGATTCAGAGAACTCAAATGATTCATAATTAGAGTTCGTACAATCATATGCATATTCAGAGCATCTAGACACAGTTGCAGAGCTAGATCAGAGGCCCAAGTGGGCACAAACTATTGTTTAGGATGCATGGGATCTTGTTGGTGATCTAGCTGATACTAGGAGGACTCAATATTATTTCAAGGAGCCTCTTGTTGCACTCACTGCCACTAAACCATTTCCCTTGAGGTATCATTTCTTGGTTCAGTCTTCATATCCACAGTCTTATGGCGAGGTTGCTGGAAATCCCTTTTGGAAATCCGCCATGCAGAAGGAGTACAATTCCCTCCTTGAGAACTAGACTTGGAATTTGGTTTCCCTTCCTTCTGGGAGGAAAATTGTCATATGCAGATGGGTCTACAGGACCAAGAGCACAATGAATGGATAAATTAGAAGGTACAAATCCAGGATTGTCTGCAAAGGATTTTAGCAGGTTCATGACATTGACTATGATGAGACCTTCACTCCAGTAGAGAAGATGGATTCCATACGATTGGTACTTTCTATTGCAGCAACCAAGGGATGGGAAGTTCATCATATGGACGTGAAGAGTGCATTTCTTCATGGTGATCTCTCTGAGGAGATTTATATGGATTAGCCCCAAGGATTTATGTAGGACTCATATTTGGTATGTTGACTGAAGAAGTCACTTTATGGCCTCAAGCAGGCTCCAAGGGCATGGTATGCCAAGATGGATTCCTACATGTTGTCATAGAACTTTGTATGTTGTAAATCAAACCCAAATGTATACATGATCAAGACGATTGATTCACTTATACTTTTAGTTCTGTATGTCAATGATTTGTTGATCACCAGGTGCTCGACTTCAACAATTGTTGCAGTCAAGAGGATTCTACATGACAGGTTTATGATGACAGACATGGGTCTGCTAAACTTCTTCCTTGGACTTGAGATCTATCAGGATGCATCATGCATCAAACTGTCTCAGGCCAAGTATGCACAAGATCTCCATGAGAGATTTCACATGACAGACAACAAATCTACTATGACTCCTTTCCTATCATGAGTCAAACTTTAGGATGGTCGGGAGACTCCACTGGTTGATAGCACATTGTACAGATAGCTAGTGGGGATCTTATTGTATCTCCCACAGTCCAAACCAACCCTCTCATATGTAGTTGGCGCAGTATCCAGGTTCATGCAGGAGCCACAAGAGCTACATTGGGAAGCTACAAATCATATCCTTCGATACGTTCAGGGCACCATCACCTTTGGAATTCATTATACAATAGAATATACATTAGATCTCATCATTTTTACTGATTCCGACTGGGTTGGCGATATCACTTATCACAATTCGACATCTAGTTACTCACTTAGTCTTGGCTCCAGGCCTATCTGTTGGTCGAGAAAGAAGCAAGCCAGCTTTGCTCTATCTTCAGCTAAGGAAAAGTACAGAGGGGTAGTTAACATAACCATTTAGGCTATGTGGCTACAAAATTTTCTCACTGAGTTGGGCATTCAGTTTCATCGTTCGATTTTCATTTGGTGTGGCAACCAGAGCACTCTGAAGTTCTACAGATATCCAGATCAGAGGCAGCTGACAAAGCACATCGAGATCCACATGCACTACATCAAGGACTTAGTACATGAGGGGATCATCGAATTATAGTTTTGTCCTTCAACATAACAGAAGAAAGAAATCTTCACAAAGACCTTCACTGAGTAGAAGTTTCATTCTTTGCGAGGTCGTCTTGGAGAGAAGGACATAGTTTGTCTAGAAACTGTTTTTCTTGTTTTAAATACATTGTACCTTCAGGGGGGGGGGTTTCCCATGAGGTTATCCCTCTTTCCTCACTTTATTTCAGCGTATATTTTGTATTTGGGTACTTAACATGGCCTCGTTGTCGAGACCCATTCTTTATTTTCACCGTAGTGATGTTCAGAGGGGGTGTTGGAGTTACTTCACACACACCTAAGATTTATTTTTCCTAATTTTTTTCCTTGTTTATTGGTCATAATTAGTCATTATCCAGTCTCCTATAGTTTAGGGGAGAATATTCCACCTGAATAATATTCTCTTTCAGTTGACACTTCAGTTTGACTAGTTGAGTTGAGTTTAGATGCTGCATTGGTTTTGTCACTGTGCAACATTAGGATTATCACCATGATAATTCGAACTTTCCTTGGTATCATCACTATAATGACACATTAACCGTGATTCCCTGAGTTAACTCCTCACTACTATCTCTTTAGTCAGTTAACTAAAGACTAGTTGACTAGTTAACTCAACTAGGTGGCAGTTCACTCCTGTAACTGCCTAAGAGACTAGATTAGGTGGCAAATCACTCCCGTAACTGTTGGTGTGTGTCCATATCACTCTATAGCACCCCTATGGCACATTTTTTCTCCTCCATTGCACACTCATTGAGTTATAAAGAGTATATCATGTGTAAATTATTCATTATTCATAACGGTTAATGAGAATTATTTCATTCTTTCTCTCCTTCTTCTTCTTTCTCCTTTTCTCTCTGCAAATGTGTGTATCATTGTTTAGCTAGAACTATTTTTTGCAGGTTCAACACATTTACACTACTATCAAAATCTATTATAGGGGGTGAACTTAGGGACTTATTTTGCAAGAAAGGTTGTCACTCTCTAATATTAGAGTCCATTACTCGTTGTCATACAAGGAGAATAAAATTTGGTTAAAAATAAGATACTACCCCCAAAATATTCTAAACCTTAAGAGTGCCATAAGAAGAGTGAAAACCTACCTTGTAAGGATATTGTGAGTTATCTTTTAGTCTCAAATTTGAACCTGGGTGTGAATAAATCTCCTATAGGAAGTCAATCCTAGATTGTTGGGACCTCCAAAAAATTGAAAACTATAGTTTGGTTAAGTACCTTTTGAGTAACCTCCTCTATTGTATATTATTCAAGGATAGTCATATTTAACTATGCTTCAACCTTATATACTACCCCACTCAGTGAAATCATGTATCAAATTGCAAGATGGTAGGTGACTTTAACAAAAGGGAGTCCACATAAGCATCTAGGGTGTATAATAACCCTAAGGTGGTCGAGGTGTTCCAACAATCAAACTAGTTGGTGTATTTTAATATATTGCAAGGGTATGATGATAAAGTGGATTTAGATTTCACATTTAACTTCCAAAAATTAGAAACTAGTATTAAATTGTTGTTCTAAAATGCATGGGAATCCAAGTAAATGAGGCATTTGTCGATAGGGTCTCAAGCCTCCCAATGGGTCTTCCTTGGGACAAGATATATAGCGTACAATAAATGCTAAGAAGTTATTTTTCTTAACCTATGAGGAGCTAGAGGAAAATAAGAACAAAATTAAGAGGGATAATATACCAAAGCCTTGTGATGAGGTGGCCTAGCACCTATTGAAGTACATAATCTATGAGGGAATACTCAACTTGCTTTATTATTATCATTTTAGGTTTCTACACTAGCTAAGGAACATGTTCCATCAAAGGCCTAAATATAACCTCAATATTCCCTAATTTTTATTGAAATCCATGAGATAAATGATCTACAAAGTAAATAAAGGGAAGTAGGAGACATTCGCACACCATACCCTCATCAAAATCATAGTCTACACTTCCCTATAGAGGAAAACAATTAGTTTGTATTAGGAATAATTTGTTAACATGAACATAGAAGAATTTCTAGCCTCGGAATATTCAATTAAGGAGGCTATCCTTGAGAGACCAAGGGATTAATAAGAAGGCCATAAAGAAAGAAACATTTAGGATAAATAAATCATAAAAGATAATACTAGTGAAACATGAGGACAAAGAAATAGGAACCAGACTAATAAGAATCGGGACGCATAAGAACAACCCCTTAAAGATTAATGGAAATGATAAATAAATAAGAAGAGGTGTACAATACCTCCAGAAGGGTGGAGACCAAGTCCCAAATAACTCCTAATATGATAACACCCCTCTCTACAACAATAGTGGACTTGCAAGAAGTTCCTAGCCCTACTAAAGACATGATAAAGTAACAGGAAGAAAATAAGACATAAGTTTCAAAAATAGATGAATCATCCATGTAGGTTACCCTAAGTGAGTTACATGCAAAAATAGTTTCGGCCCTCAAGTGAAAACTTCTAATAGATACCAAGAGTACAAAAATGGAGGAAATTTGAGGGAGAATTAATGTTTGAATTGGATTAAAACCGGGACAGGTTGTAGGAGAAATTTTGGATAATGAAAATGTAGAATATATAAAATAGAAGGTAACTATAAGATGAATACAAATCCATACAGGAATATATGGCTAAAACCAAGAAATATTTGGCGAGCCAAACTAAAACATATGAATTCTTGGAGGCCTATATAACCGATATGTTATAACAAGTTGAAGATATGTTCAAATGAAGTCAATTAGCTAGAATATATACCCTATTCATCAAACATTAGTTGCACAAGTTCCAAATTGTAAAGTTGGACAAACAAATTCCATACAAGGTGGATACTCTAGGCAATTCGTAGACATTTTCCAAGAAAGTAATGAGAAGGAAAGGGAACAACTTAGTGAATTTTACCTACATAATGTTTCCTTACCTCACCCCTACAAATGGTCACCCAATCCATATGTAGGGGAAGTCCATATAAGAGTCGTGTTCTCTTTGATACATAATGGGGAGGTAAGAGTACTAAAGTGGTGAAGTACAAAAAAGAAGAAGTGAAGATCCACTTACATAGTATGGAAGAGGCCATTATTCCTAAAGAACTTATTAGTATTTATGTGTCCCTAACTTATGACCTTGAGCTCATCCCTAATTTGGAGGAAAAATAGAGAGAAATAATTGCCCATTTTGAAGACGCAATTAGACTCTCTAAGGAAGGGGAATCCCTATCACACCAAAAAAGGTGCAATGGATTACCTAATGACCTTCAAAGGGATGGACCTAATTCCTCTAACAACTTGAAATCTCCCTATTCAGGGCCCAATTATGCAAGGAATCATTGAGGAGGATGAAGAGAAATTGGATTGGGCTTAGATTCAACCCTCATCTTCTATTACGTCCTACACCTATAGAAGAATCATATTACGAGAAGGATAGGGAGTAATGAAATAAAGTAGAAAGGGATGAGGGGTATCATGGAAAGGGAACCATTACCCAATTTGTATCCTATGACCTTAGGCAACCATGTAGAAATAAATATGAATGAAGAATAAGAAGAGGCAATGGGAACAACATCAACATTTTTTTATCACACAAGGATGTGAAATATCTTAAGCTGTGAAATATCTTAAGCTGGGAGGTGATGATAGGAATCCTAATTGATATGTTTGGAGACCCATTTTGGAGATGACGTGACCTTAATTGTATACCAAAACCCATTTTTCTATGAATAAAACCAATGTCTTGGGATTTGTGCATTTGTTTATTAATGATATGATTGGATTATTGATGTATGTGATGTATCTTAGTCTAGTTGTGGTTTTGACAAATTCATAGATTTATAAAAGTGTACTAACCCATTTCTCAAGTAGGTCAAATTTCAATGGAAGTCTTCACCAAAATAAACCTAAGATAAAAGGGGGATATGTTTCCTTTTGAATCTCCAAGGTATCTCGAGCATTCAATGATTCAAGGCACCAAATCAAGAACCATATCAGTTCAAATATCTAATTGAGGAAGATCAATCTAGAAGGGTATTTAACCCTTAAAATGTGGGCCCCTAATTATATGGATCCTGAAGGAAAGATCCCTTCAATAAATATTATTTGAAGGGATGATTGATGAACATTTTTGCATAAATAGGAGATAGGGGTTATTGTTAACTTAGTTTTTCTATTTTGAGGATAGATAAATCCATTATGAGTTAGTGTGTTCAAACTTGTTGATGAAGAATTTTTCTTTTGGATTAATTCATTAATGCATAAAGTGTGTTTTTAGATTTGTTGCTCTTGGTAGCTTCTTATGGTTCCCTGTATAATACTTGAGTAGGGCCCACTAAAGGGTGGGTAAGTGAACTTTGTGTAATATTATTAATTCTTGCAAGTAATCTTCATTTCCAATAATAGTTTTTAGCATATAATTTCAAGTAAAGCTATTTTTTTTTATGTCATTGATGAGAAAGAATTCTTAACTTTTTTTTGAAATAGTTTTACTTTATCTTTGTAGTAGGTCAACTTGAGTAGAGATAAATCTATTTTCTAGTAGTTTCCCTTTAGTTCTACAACATGGAAATTTAGTTAGAGTTATTATATTTTGCAACAAATTATTTCATCTTTGTAGTATGTCATGTTAAGTAGGTTTAGTCACTTTTTCGATAGGTTCTTTCAATTATATTTTTCATCCCCTTTCAATTATATTCTATTTTAGTACTACGTTCATTTTGTAGCATGCTATTTCCATATTTCATTTGATTTATGCTCTTTATATTTCAACCTTCTCATTGTTAAGTAGTTTGTGTGGTATTATAGTTAGCATGTCTACTTCCTAAGTAGATATATGTCATTATGCATTTTTCACATATAGTGCATAGTACCTCATCAAAGTAGCACATGCTTGAGTTTAAAATTTAAAGTTAAACTAAGGATTTCAACATTCTTGTTGCAATTTATTGGACCATTAAATTTTAAGATTCATAATCTTCCCGTGCAAACAAAATAAATTTATAAAAAACCAAAACCCAAATAAAATTTTGAACATAAATTTATATAAACGCTTTACTAATTCTAGAACTTTACCTCTTGTTTAGATAGTTCCTAATAACTATTGTATTGAGTATTTAATGACAAGATTTCTCCTAAGAGTGCTCCAAAGTTCCGCTCCAAGTTATATCTTTTCTAATTGTATTAAATATTATTATTTGACATCCCCACCATATCCTAAAGGTACTCTTATTCCCATGGAACCCCTAATATACAACGTCTATATGAAGGTGTTTACAAGATAGAAATGGTGAAAGGGCCTAGCCACTTCATTAAACAACTATGAAACTACCAAAGAACTATGGAGTCCCCACTATGAAATAACACATGATATAAATTTTCACAATAAAGAACAAACTCTCTACCATTTCACCATAAATGAATTGAGAATCACAACAATCATCCAACATCAGGGATCATAAGGTTCTTCTCATGCCCATCCTCATTGTCTTCTTATAGTACTTGTGAAAAATACTACGTTCCTTCTCATGATAAAATTCCTAATTATAATTCACTAATATACATGTTATTTCAACCAACCACACACATCTTCCATGCATAATTCTAATTTCTAATTAATTTAAATGCATGTTATTCAGCCAACTCCCAACTACCTTTCCTAGTTTTACTCATTTGTGTCCCCTCTTGCATTTTCTAGCTCTTTTGGTGTGTGCAGATTCTTATTCACACTTAAATAAATAAAAACATCCAAAATAAGAGATGGATGATATCTATTAATACATGTCTCTTAGTATTTAATTTCCATTTAAAAGATGCCTAATAAAATAGTCCTAATTTATCCATAATATCCCCTCTAATTGAATGCGTGAAATTATTTCTATATGGATAGTACTTTTCATGGGTGAAATTTCAATTATCATTCTAAAATATATGCACATAAAGGATATTATGCCTCATAGTAGCGAATCTCAAGCATCACCACTATCATTATCAATATAATTAGTACCAAGGTCTAGGTCATGACCACTCTGCCCCTGTAGGTACACACATTTTCATATCGGGGGGAAACCAATGTAACATGGATGAGACCTATGATAAATCCATCATATGTAATCCATATGTAATCATGGAGAGAGGCTCATAGTCACCAAGAAATACATAATATATATATTTATTTCTCACCTATCAGTTATACATCGTAACCAACCACTTGAAGCTTTCCCTCATGATGACGTGTAACTTCTTGGTGAGAAAAATATCCAACCCATTACATAAAATGAGATTATAGTAATAAAGAATACCTCATATCCCAATAGTGCACATATCACTCCGCCACCATACAACCCTTACACATGTGTAATATTAATTCACAACATGCATTCCCATCTCGACATACATCTAGAGACACATATAAAACAACATTTTTGAAAGAAATTATAAATCATATTAACATTTTCAAAACATCATGTTCAAATTGAAACACAATGTATTGAACCCAACTTGGTTATATATAACTTCATTCACTCTAGACTTCATACACATGTACTTCATACACATGTAGTTCTTCCTGTCACATTTTACAAATTATTAGTAACTTTGTGAACATAAATCAATTTAATGATACAAGTCATATATATTCATTATTAAATCAAATCATAATTATATGCACAAAATAAAAAATTTCAATAATATCAATTACTTTTCATAATGTTAATGATTCATACATAATCATCACATGAAACACTAATAAAGGGTCATATAAGAGAAAAGAGTTTCAAACAGAAATCTAGCCGAAATGTATCCATCAACAAAAACCAAGTTGTCCACGCATCAATAACACTCTCAAATAATAAAATGTCAAATAATAATAATTCTAGTCAAAGAGGGGAATTATAGATTTATATGGAGCAAACCTGAAATTTGAGAATGATGGTAATGAAGTAAAGAAATCTTTGCATAGTTTGAAACAATCCCCCAAGGTGTGGTATGAGAAATAAACCAATTCTTTCCCAATTTTGGTTACATGCATTTGAATTAGATCACAATATATATGTTTTATAAGTGCACGGTGAAACCTTTAACTCTTGTAGTATATTTTGATGATATACTCATTATTGGAGGTAATGTGTTCATATTTTAGGGTTTGAAGAAATAATTAATATATACATATGAAATTACCAACCTATGCCACATTTCTTCTTGGTCATACAATTGTTGTAGATAGATGGTATATTTCTAACCCAACACAATTATTTTTTTATATGTTATTGAGGTTCAAAATGGGATTCTATAAATGGTATACTACATCATATCAATTGGAAATAAAGTTGTATGAGTGTGATTCGCTGAAAGTCAATGCTACTCTCTCCATGAAGCCAATTGGTAGCCGCCTTAGTAATTTAACTTTTAGTGAAATTAACATTTTTTTTTTTTGTTAATGTGGTCTCCAATTTCATGCAATATCATAAAGAGATCCAGTTGAAGACCACAAAGAGAATTGTTCTATATATTAAGGGTGCATATAAGCTTGGTACAAAGTATTGCAAAAGAAATTGAAATTAATCGGTCGGTTATTCCAGCTTGGATTAGGATGGGGACAAAGAGGACAATAAATCAATTTCTATTTATATATTTCATCATGGATTGGGACCCATAATTTTCTTTCATATAAATAATATGGTGATTTATGTATCAACCATCAAAGCTAAATATAGAAATGTAGTTAGTGTTGACATATAGGCAATATGGATTCAAAACCTACTAGGTTAGCTAAGATTTATTTCTAAAAAGTTGATTTCAATGTATAATGACAAAAAAAGTGCAATACAGGTAGATTAAAACCTTATTTATCATAGAAAATGAAGTATGTAGATATTCAAACCCATTCTTTGAAACAATTTGTACATGATAAAGTTGTCTCTCTTAAATGTTGTAGGATAGATTTTAGATTCTTGATATCATTACGAGTCCATTGATAGTTAATAAATGTTTAAGACTTTGGGACATTAATAGAGTTCCTAGAATTATTTTTATGGGGAATGTAGTGAGATAATTTCACCTCCTTAATCTCAAAACATTTGTGCTAGCATGTGGTGTTGCAACAATAGGTTGAAAACATCTCTCAATCTTATAATGAAACTCAATTCGAAATTGAAGGTTGACTATACAAATTGATTGAGATATTAATAAGTGATTCAAGTGGTTGGACAAACCGAATAAAGGTGGTCTTGAATCAATATACTTGTGTTTAATTCAAGGGAAGAAAAGAAAGATATCTTGATGCACTTATGTTTATCAAAGGGGGTTTTGTAATTGTGAAGAATAGAGTCAATATATTGTAGGTATTGTGGGTGGGGTGGGGTGGCGGTGGGGGAAATGTAACATCCCGGTTCTAAACCTTATAAACTATAATGTATTATGTAAATATGACTTAGGCTGGTGAGCCGATAAAGTTCAAAATGGGCCAGAGTGCCTAGGAAAAGTAACACTTCCTATACATTAATAAAATACATTGTTGGTTGTAAGACCAACAAGGACAAAAGAGATAGGGGGATATGATTCCATGAGAGAAGGGGCTTGAGGGGATATGTCTTGTTATTATTATTTTATTTACCCATAATTGATTTTATGGAGAAGAGGGGGTTACATGAGCTTCTTGGGAGGGAGGCCATGTGGCTCTTATCTGCATGTAATTATTTAAACATCCCTTGGGGGCTGTTTTGGGGTCGTTCTTCCATTGGTTCATCCTCTTCTCATTGGTTCACTCCGTCTTCTTCCTCTTCACTCACTATTGCTAGTTCGTGTGCTCTTGGGTTGAGCATGGAAATGAATGGAAGGAAGAGGAGAGCCATCGTTTAATGGATGTAATGATTTAATGATCATTCTCGAAGGGAATGGATGCCTGTGTGCATGAACTTGATGGCAAATCGGATGGAACTATCCACAACTGAGAGTCCTTGGAATTTCTAGTAGGGAAATTTCTTGACCAGTAGCACTGGAGTCCTGCATCCTTGGAGAGAAATGGAACAACCTCAGGGACTCCATGGCAGAGAAAGGTGTTCATTTCTTGGGGTTGTGCAGGCTGAGGGGGAAAGAGAGATGGAAATTAGGATTGTTGTGAGGTTGGGAAACCTAAGAGATAATTAGCCAACTACTGTGTATTTAAACTTGGCCTAGGACCCGTCCTTGTGGATTCATAGCCCTGGCTCTGGGGTGACCTGCAGTTGAGAGTAAATGAACAAAAACGTCTATGGTTGAGAGGAACATCCTTGGTCTGCAGCCAGTTGGTGAACGTTTACTTGCAAAGATAAGTGCTCTCTTTGTTTTATGTTTAATGTATTATGTTGTGTATTTAATTATCTCTGAGATATGTATTCTAATGTGCATGTCTACTGGTTATTTGTTGTGCATGGCACATAGTTTATCTCTTTTATGATGTGACATGGATCTTGTCTTATGCATGTGGTGTGCATGCTTCTAACATTGTTGAGAAGTCCTTTTTTTTCAAATTAGAGATCATAGAATTTATTCTTAGGATTGCAACATTCCTAGCCTACGTGTGGTTGGGTGTGTTGCAGCCTGTTTAAGTGGCGTAGCCTGACCTCTGGGTGGTCAGGTATGTTACATGAAATGTGGGGAATTTAGGGGTTTATAGGTATTGGGATTATAAAACGAGGTATCTGGTAAAAGTAGGTAATATCTAGTATAAATAACTTTTTTTCTATTGGAAATATGTATTGGAAGGGGGGTTCAACAAAATACATTTAAGAGGTATTTATCAATATCTAGTGAAATTAGAGGTATTATTTAATATCCATTGAATGCACATGCCATGTCACGGGTTTATTGAGTGTAGAACCCATGCTCAAAGTTGACAATATATTCCTGATTTCATGGGAGTCAGTTATGATTTGGGATATATATATACCTATGTGTGTGTGTGTGTGTGGATGGATGGATCAATATATAAATGTAGTATGGTGTCATTATTGATATGTTGATATATGCTTACTTGCACTTCAATTTTGTAATGGTGTCTATTAACACCACCTCTTCTAGGAATTAATTGAGATATTACTTTTGTAATTCCTTCGTTCTAAACTGAGAGGTGTAAGAAAAGGATTTCCCCACACATATTGAGAGGGTGTTGCAAAGAAATGTGGAGGTGTGGAAGGGATAATAAATGAGATCATGGATAAGAGTGATGATATGGAACAGAAATATTAGCCATAGGGGTTACTAAAGGTATTTATCTAGAAATGGATGGGTCGTCTACTTGATTTTCCACTTGGGTTAAATGAAAATAAATAATATCTCCAAGATTTACCTTCTTCAATTTGGGATCCATTTTCAAGAGTCTTTACCTTATTCCTTTCATTAGAATCATCATCATTCCATTTATTATTTCAATCATTACCATTGGGATTATAAGTAGGTTTCCACCTACAACCATAATTTTTTTGCCTTGACTAATAGTAGAAATTTTCTACTCAAATGGATTTTCTGATATGTAAAATGTTTTTTCTTTATTCTGATCTCGAGATTAATCAAAATGTTTCCTTTTATCATCAATTTCATCTCTTGTATATGTAGTTAAATATCCCAAATTAACTCCTTTTTTATTGAGGAACAATCTCAAAGGGTGTCACTTAATATGAGGATGTTGGAAATTGTTGGCATTGATATCAAAGATAGAGGGATACTATTATTGGATTACTGAGAGGGGGGGTGAATCAATAATAGATCAATTATAATCCTTTTTAAAAAAATAATCCAAGTGTTATATCAATGTATAATTATCATCCAATAATGATAAATGAACAAATGAACAATCATACACATACACAGTACACCAGTGTTTTACGTGGAAACCCAAAGCGAGAGAAAACCACATAATGTTTTTTCTTATATGTATTGAAGAATTACATTCATTGGAAGCACCAACTTCCCTTTTTTTCCAACTGCAACTGGAAGGAGGCTTCAACCCCCTAGTTTCTCAAGCTACAACCTGAGGGAAGCTCCAACTCCCCAATTCTCTGGCTACAACTAGAAGGAGGCTACAACCCCCTATGTTTTCCAGCAACAACCGGAAGGTGGCTACAACCACCTGTCCTTGCCCTGTCCAACCTCCCTGAAGTAGAAGTATAATGATGGAACCACTGTCAAACTATCACTGTGATATATACCGTTGTAAACTTGTACCAATAAACCTGAACCATGCATCAACTTGTACCTTAACCTGTAATCAACATGTACCATAAACAAGTGCATCAACCATGCACCAACCTGTATCAAACAACTTGTACTAACCTGTCATCATCACTACCCAAAATAATATCATCAACATAAACTTCAATTAATAAAATATTACCTTGACTTACCTTGATGTATAGGTTGTTGTCTACACTTCTTTTTCTGAACACTTCCTGTTGTAGATATTTATCCAGTCTAGAGTACCATTCTCTAGGAGCCTATTTTAGACCATACAAAGCCTTCTTTAATTTGCACACATAGTCTACATTCTGTTACAACTGAAATCCTTCTGGTTGTTCAATTCAGACTTCTTTAAGTTCCCCATTCAGAAAAGATGATTTTACATCCATCTGATACACTTTAATATTTTTGTAGCATGCATAAGCTAAAAGCAATCGAATTGCTTCCATTCTGGCAATTGGGGAAAAAATCTCTTCAAAGTCAATTCCTTCAACCTATGCATATCATTTACATACCAATCTAGTTTTGTTCCTTGTAACCTGTCCATCTTCATTCAATTTAATCCTGTATACCCAATTTGTGTCGATCACATTCTTATCCTTTGGTCTTGGAACCAATTTGCAAGTGTCATTTTTCTCTATTTGATTCAATTCTTCACCCATGTCCTTGTTCCAAAATTCATCCTTTCTGGACTCTTCAAAATAGGTTGGTTCAATCGTAGATGTAAGTGCTAGGTGTGTTTGTTATGGTGAATGGATTCTTCTTCTAGTCTCAACTCATGTGTCTTTGTTTCCGATAATCTAATCAGAAGGATGATTCTTCTCTACTTGACTGCTAGGTGTCTTTGGAGGCAGTTGTTGAACTTTCTCTTCTACTTATGCCGGATTCTCTTCATATTCCTCTTCTACTTCATTTTCATCTTCTGCTTCTTCTTCGAAAATTTGTTCCATTGATTCATTTTCTTCTTCCTTTGATTCTGGTCTGCTTGTTTCATCAATTGTTACGTTGATGCTTTCTACAACTTTCTCCAATCTCAAATTGTAACACTTGTATGATTTCCTTGTACTTGAGTAACCAACAGATACTCCTTTGTCCACACGAGAGTCAAACTTTCCCATTTTTCCATATTCTCTTTTGATGTAGCATTTTCTTTCAAAAACTCTGAAGTGATTCACATTTTCAAGTCTTCATTTCCATAGCTCATAGGGAGTTTTTCAGTGTTATTTCTGAGCATTACTCTATTTTGAATGTGAATTTTTTTATGCACTGTCTGTGTCCAAAATATATTTGTCAATTTGGAATCCATTAACATTGTTCGAGCCATATCATGTACTGTCCCATTCTTTATTTCAACAAATACATTCTGCTGAGGTGTCCTAGCAACGAATAATTGTCTTTTTATTCCATGATTGTCGCAATAGTCCATAAATTCCTTTGAAGTGAAATCTCCTCCATTATCAGATCTCAAGCATTTTATTTTTGAATCCATTTCATTTTCAACCATTTCCTTGTAGATCTTAAAGTTTTCAAAATCTTCTGACTTATTCTTGAGAAAGAAAACTTCAGTCATTATTTTATAATCATCAACTAATAACATAAAGTATTTTTCACCTTTTAAACCCTTTGTTGTATTTGGTCCAACTAGATCAGTATGCACAATTTCTAGTGGTCTTGTCATTGAATATTTGTTTGATTTGAACCTGGTCTTTGTTTTCTTTCCTCGTTGACAATGTTTGCATAAAGTGTTGGTTGGTTTCGGGATCTTGAGCATTTCTATGACTACTTATATTTTGTTGACTTTGACAAGCTTATCAAAATGTATGTGAACCATTCTTCTGTTCCATAGCCAACTTTCATCTTCCTTTCCTAGACAACACTTTTAATTTCCAATTTCGCTTAACACATATATGTTGCTTGAAGTTCTTGTAGGTGTGGAAATCAATTTTCCTGAACCTTATTTTCTTATCTCGCACTTTTGTGAATCGAAAGTAACTTTATGACCTTAGTCACATATTTGACTCACACTTAGAAGATTATGTTTCATATCTTCTACTAGTAGAACATTTTATTCCTTTGTATTCTTGTTCCCAATTATGACTGTGTCTTTTCCAATGATTTTAGTTGAATCATCATTTCCGAAGGAGATTGATCCATCTCTTTCATTTCTTAATGTAAGAAACCTAACTATTGGTTGTGGAGCCTGATTTTGTTCATGATTCAGAGATCCTTTCTTTCAACCATGTTTATACCCGATGAAAACTTTACACCCCATAAGTATGTACAATCTTCCACGAGGGGGAGTGCAGATGGGGGGTACCCCCTCTGGGGGGTCCAGGGGGCCTATCCCCCTGGCTGGGGGGTTCGGGGGCAGGCGGGCCCCCGGCAGGGGTTCGAGGGCGAAGACCCAGAGGAAAAATTGCCTTGTAAATGTATATTGTAATTTCATTGTAAACCTGGACTGTTAATTATAAGGTCACAGTTCTAACAATAGAAATTATGTTAGGGTTTTTTTCCCTAGAAGGAAACCCTTTGTTATGAGGAAAATGTATTGTGGCTATGCATTATGGTGAGTATTGTATTCTGAGATAGAAGACTGTGAGAGAAAGAAGAGGAAGTTACAACGGGTTTTTTTGTAGGTTCTATCCCTTCATTTGTTGGATAATAATAAAGGAAGGACCTGGAAATTTCTCTGGTGGATGTAGCCCACACTGGGTGAACCACGCAAATATGTGTCTCTATTGTATCGTGTATCTTCTATGTTTTGTTTCCACATTTGTTTTATTTTATTGCTCTGTGGTCCTGTTTTTCTAACACCATCTCTATCACATGTCATGTGTTTTGAGCAACCGGTGTCAACATACCAACTACATTTCTTCTTCTTAATTTGTAGATCGAGTGTGCATTCTTGATTTCTATATTGATTATGCTTTCTTATCCATGTCTTTTTCTCAAGTTCTTATCTATGACTGTTGTTATTTCGTTGTGGTTCTCTAGGAGGGAATATCATTCTGCAATGTTTGGCCACATGTCCAAAGGTTTTACATCTGTAACATTCCACTTCAGTGCTCAAAGATTGAAACCTTTTGTAACTTCTTCTCTGTGTTTCACTAGGCCTTCTGGGATAACCCTTTTGTGTATGACTTTCAAAGTTGTTTATGTTCCTATTGTTATCTCTACAATTCACAACTTTATGTCCAAAATTATTACATGCATAACATAAACCAAAAATTATAGTTTGATACCTCGGAGTTGAATATCTTCTTAAAAGAGGTGCTCTTATGAATCCTTCTTCTTGAGGCCTATCTGTTTGTTGTTGATTCTGAAATCTGAATCTTCTCGGTGGAGGAGTGTCCTTGTAATCTTCCTTGTATATCTTCATATCCCCTTTGATTGTTTCTGCATAGATTTTTGGATATGTTTCTTGCTCTGTTGTTTTGGAGCTTGATCCCTTTTTTGTCTGATTGTATCCAAGTCCGAACTTGTCAAGATGACATTTTTGACTATTGATAATGTCATCCAAAACTTTTGATCTATTCTACATATTTTTCTTTTGAATATCATTTCTTAATGTGACAATCTATGCTTCCAAATTTCCAATGTTCCTGTCATTTTCTTCTAGTTGTTCTTTGAGTGTTTCTTCAATTATTTTACCTTATTCTATTTAAACCTTCAAATTTTTGATCATTTGTTCCAGTTCTTGAGTATCTTGTTTCTTGTCTAGTTCTGTTTATAGTTTATTGTTTTCCTTCTTTTATCTTCTGACAACTTCTATGTCACACATCAATTCTTCTCGGTAGTCAACTTTTGCCTCTTCAATTTCTTCTTCAACTTCTTCATATTCTTCTTCAGATTCTTGTTTATTGGAGTCTTCTATTTGCATGAATAGAAGTCTTCATGTCTCATTGACACTGACTTCATATTTATATGATGGTGAGATGTCTTCTTTGGTGAATGAGATTTTCTTCAAAACATTCTTTGTAGTTCTTTTGCCTTTATATGTTTGTTTACCTTTTGAGTAACCTTCATAATTTATCTTTTTCTTATGAGGACATTTGTTAGAAAATTGACCAATACCATCACAATTAAAAAAAATTAAAGGAAGCTTACCTCTATACCTATCGTCGGTTCCCTTGTTCATTCTTTTGACGAAGTTGGCCACTTCTTCATCATCTTCCGAGACGTCACTGTTTCTGCTATGTTCTTCTTGTTACTTTTCAATTTTCTTTGAACTTTTGGATGCTTCGAAGGTTGCTTCTTTTACATCTCTATTTTCTTGTTCAGTTCTCATTTCATATGCTATGAAGATTCCATGCAGTTTGTCCATGCTTATTGAGTTTATATCTGATATTTCTTCTGTTGGCAAATATTTAACAGACAACGAATGTCAAATATTTAACAGACATCGAATGCTTGTCATTGATGGCAAGTAGCATAAGTACAGGAAGAATGTACAGAGGATTTATGGCATGAGTACATGAAGTTTGTAACAGACAGGAAAATAGAAGATAAGTTCAAGAAGATTGAATGATCAAAGGCAACACGCAACCAGGCAAACAAAAGATAAGTTCAGGTTGATCGAATGATCGAAGGCTCGTAAAGCTTGAGAAGCAGTTCTGATTGTTGGATCCATTCAAAATTCCTGAAAGAATGAGGGTCGTCAGATATGAATGTAGACAAGAAGAGATCATTGAAGAGGAGGAGAGATCTTAGGCGTTATATCCAAGCGCAGAATCTGACCATCGTTGGATCAAGAAGAACCCACATGTCCTTTAAGGTACAAGGAGAAGCGGGCGTAATTGCGATATGCGAAATCGTGACTTAATCTGAGCCGTTAGATCAAGGTTGAATCTGGACCGTTGATTCCACTCCATGTCGTAGTTTCGAGGATAGAGTGTTGGAGATGTCAAAGAAACAATGCAACAAGAATGTCGATTTCGCGATATGCGAAATTGCGATTTAATCGCATCCATTGAATCGAGATCAGATCTAGACCGTTGATCCGACCCCATGTCGGAGTTTCATGAATCGGGACTTTGAAGTGGCAAAAACACTGGACATCAAGGATGTCGATTTTGCGATATGCGAAATTACAATTTAATCACAACCATTGAATCGAGATCAGATATGGACCGTTGATCCGACCCCATGTCGGAGTTTCGTGAATCGGGACTTTGAAGTGACAAAAACACTGGACATCAAGGATGCCGATTTCGCGATATGAGAAATTGTGACTCAATCACATCCGTTGAATCAAGCTCAGATTTGGACCGTTGATCTAACTCCATATCGGAGTTTCGGGGATCGCAACATGGAGAGGTAAGAAAAAAATGCAACAAGAATGTCGATTTCGCGATATGCGAAATTGTGATTCAATCACAGTCGTTGAATCAAGCTCATATCTGGACCGTTGATCTAACTCCATGTCAGAGTTTTGGGGATCGATAATTAGAGATGTCAAAGCTTATTAACATCAGGAATATCGATATCGCGATATGCGAAATCAAGATTTAATCGCAACCGTTGAATAGAGATCAGATCTGGACCGTTGATCAAACTCCATATCGGAGTTTTGTGAATCGCGACATAGAGAGGCAAAGAACCCAATGCAACAAGAATGTCGAAATCGCGAAATCACGATTCAATCGTAGTCGTTGAATCAAGATCATATCTAGACCATGGAATCATAGGACATGTAGCAAGTGATCAAAATTTCGCTGACTTGGGGCCAACGGAGCATAGTGTCAAAAATCACGAAACGAGAAATCGTGAAAGCACTTTTTGCATAGGTGCTTGGTTATGACCATAGTCATATTCGGGAAGGAGATAGTGCATAAAAGTTCTGTATCGGAATTTCGTAGATTGGGATTTGTAAGTGATAAGAACATTTAACATCAGGAGTGTCGAAATCGTGATATGCGAAATCATGGAATGATCTGAACCGTCAGATCAAGTGTTGATCGGAGGGTTACTGTTCTCTCTCACAGTTAACTCCTTAGTTTGGAATCTGTTAGCAAAACAAACTCATGATTGTCGATTAGTTGGCGTTTCAGATGCTGAGACAGTTGTCTTCCTTTTTCCTAAGGAGATGGGAAGTTGAACCACTGTGAGTGTGTATAAAAGAAAATGAGACAGGCAGTGTGAGGTTGGTAGTTTTGTACGAGAAAAGAATGAAACTGTAAGAAAAGGAAAATGAGAGGATGCACAGGATGAGATTATGTATATGTGCAGTGTGAGATCAAACGTAGAGGATAATAACAGAACAAGTTGAAGAAGAGCATAATGACAGAACAAGTTGATGCAGAGCAGACCCGCTGAACAAAAAAAGGAAGAAATGAATTGCAGAATAGTTAGAAGATGACCAGATGTATAGAACAAAGAAAGATTGGTAAGAATTGATGTATCTGTGTAGTTGAATGTTTATATGTTCATTTATGTTCTAGGGAGTTTGGGAGGTTCTCAGGAGGACTGTTGTCCTCAGAGGTTCAAGTGGGAGCTTGAACACAAGTAGTTGTAGTTTCCATCTAGTTGAAGCCAAAGAAACCAAGGTGGCAGGGTGGTGCTAGGGAGAACAAGTGTTCTCTGTTATACAATTTGGAGCCTATGTAACTGGAAGTTGGTGCTTCCATCCAGTTGGTGCTGGAACATATAGGGAGTTGGTGCTTCCTTCTAGTGGGTGCTAGAGAAACCAGGGAGTTGGTGCTTCCTTCTAGTGGGTGCTAAAGAAACCAGAGAGTTGGTTCTCTCAAACAAGTTGCAGATTGTAAAACAGAGGTAGCAACCTCACATTGAGTTGGTGCTCAATTAAAGATGTTGTACAGAACTTAAAAGACTGCCTATCATTTCGAAGAAGAAGAGGTTTTCTTCCTTTATGGGTTTCCTCATGAAAATTTGTCTCTGTGTATACCTTATGTGTGACTGATGCTTTTTACTTTTATTGTCCA
>JZKD02S1633960.1:1063684-1073794 GCA_000966675.3 Picea glauca | reverse complement strand
GAGAAGGTAAAAAACTCAAACCAATTCGATATGGTCCTTTCAAGATTATCGACAAGATTGGTAACAATGCCTTTCATTTAGATTTGCCTCCTTATATGCAAATGTATGCAGTTGTAAATGGTGAGAATTTGAAATTGTATGAGCCTCCTTTGATTGATGATCAAGGAGATCATGTTCATATTCCTTCTATAGATGATTTTTTCCCATAATATCTTACAAAACTGCATGAAGACACCATCCTTGATAAGAGAATGTGAACTTCAAAATGAGGAGATGTGGAGTATCTTCGAGTTGGTCTTAAAGGTAAAAATCCAAGCTAAGCCAAGTGGATTGAGGTTGGAAATATGAGGTGTATATACCCTCATCTTCAGATAGACTGAAAATAGTCTTTTGGAGGTCCAAAATATTTCCAATGGGGAGGTGTGATCTAGGGGATCAAATTTTGCTCAAAATTCAAAGTGTTCGGAATCGCTTCAAATCGAATGAGAGTGTAGGCCTCATCATTTTAAACCCAACAGAACTTGTTTGGGTTCAAACGGAAATCGGGAGCGAGAGATATCGCATTCTGTTCAAAATGACAAATAGGGAAAAAAAGGGATGCTGACTGTAAAGTCCGTACAGACGCTGATGTGGAAAGTCGTATGACACATGGTAGGCAGTTGTGTGGACAGTTGGAATATGATGTGGCATGTTTTCAATGAATGGGATGGCGACACGTGGCCCAATCAATGGTCTCCACGTGTCACACACATATTGGTTTAAAATGTATGCATTCAGCAGGACTCGACCCCATGACCTCCGAGCAGGGGAAGAGACTTGGGAAGGGACACTGACCGGCATGCCACCACATGTGCCTTGTAATATAAATTGTGCACATTATATTTAAGTTTATATGTATTGTATGGTGGGCGTGGACCGGGCCGGGGCTTAGCCCCGGCCCCCGGTCCCGCGTATATACAATGTGACCACATTACTATTGTATAGCCCTTTCATATGAGTCGTCGGTCGCATGGTATGCGATGTGACCACAGGAACGCCTTTGTTTATAACTGTTTGAACTTTGGCCCTTTATATATATTCGCACGGTTGTATGGCGCTTCACATGCCCACGGGCCTTAGATGGTTAAGGGCCAGCACGTAACCGTGCGACAGTTTGTACCGGTTGTACGGTTGTGCCCGGTGCTGAGTTTTAACGCTTAAATGTGCATGTGGGCTAGGTTGAGCCAACAAGGGTGCAATTTGTAGATGCAAAGACAACAAGTTTGAAGGAGGACTTCTAGGAAGCCTGTCTTCTTCATTTTTGGCCAAACGAGGTGTCGAAAAAACCCAGCTAGGGGTTTTTGGACGTTCTGGAGCCATTGGATCCATCTATTTGGAATTTTGAGCATTGTAAAGAACAATTTTTAGAACTTTGAGAAAATAATACAAATGATCCATTGGAAGCTAGACCAGGAGATGTACCCCAAGAGAGGGGTGAACTCCTTTATCATTTGTTGTGTTATGTGTTTTCTATTTACTGTTTATTGCTACTGTTTATATGCATCTTTGATGAGTAATTGCTTTAAAATTTGTGTTGAAAAGTTGATCCATTTGCATTTTAGCACATAAACTAAATCTTGCAAATAATTTCAAAAATACAAGTCTTCTTCATTTTTAGATCATATCTTCATAACTATTTCTGATAATTTTAATAAGAACAATATTTCAATGCCAATTTTTGAGTAATTGGTGTTGTGTGATAGTCTTTCTATGAACTATTTATGGTATTTGTATTTTCATCTGCACCACTATAAATTGATACTATTCATTTTTTGACTATTATTCTATGACTTTTATATCTTTTCATTTAAACTAATTCTCTAATATGTATTGCTCTGAGATGGTAAATAGATGGTTAGGAATGACTTGCAATTTTATACTATTATATTCACCTCTACCATTCATTATTTATGTGTTTCTTCTTTTATTTAACAACCAAGTATTTTAAAGTGCAAGAAGGAATTTGTTATTTACCTTGTGTTGTATTAATTACTTTTATCCTATCTAGGATAAGTTATAATAGCTTTCTTTTTTCACTTAGATTAATTCATACTACACACTCTACTTTTCATATTTCATTGTCGCACCCCACTAATATTAGTAATGGATTCCAAGGTAGAATATGGATGGGTCTTCTATCCCAAATGGCACGCGGTATAATTGTTACTTCATACCAAGCAGTATCCCTATCTATTTAAGATAACTTTTCCCACATCAGTAGTGTCATAATAGATATTCAAAGAAGTATCATGGAAATTACATATTTGGAGTATGATTATATCATTATTTATTAACCAAATTTCCGCAATACTTATTCAAATAAAAGAAGAAGAGCAATGGAATTTTAGAATTGGGATCATAATATATAATCATAAAAGTATAATTGAAGTTATACCCATTTTGATTTATGCCTCAAAACCCTCTTGCTAATTTATTGTTGTGTGATTATCTCTTCATTTATTAACAAAATGGTCATAGGTCCAGTGTTAGTAAAAGTGTATTTTCCATGGAATTTTATATTTGGGATCATAATAATGATTATGAGTAGTATCCTATAAATCATTTTTTTTTACGTTGGGACTCAGAACCCTCTTTAGCAATTCTTGTGGTTCAGTTTTCTCTTTGCCTGTGTACCCAATGGTAGTAGTAACAATACAAGTAGAAGTAAATTGGACGTGGTACTTCGGGTCATAATAGAGATTATAATTAGTATTGAGGGAATTATGGTTATTACAAAATTTTCACCCCATAACACTAATTGCACAAGGGAGTTGCATTGACAAGTAAGATATTTATTTGAAACCCTAATTTTACTTATGAGTTATTTTTCCAAGCAAGATGTAGTTTAAAATAAAATTTCATTATCATAGTACTTAGGAATAAATGAAGTGGAGGAAGTGAAAATATCCCACTTGTTGAAGATATAGGTTTGGATTTGATCTAAAATATGATGCTACCATATCGTGGAAGTCACATGTCCCTAATGATAGGTTCTACTTTTTAGAAGTAAAATTTGAACACTTATTTTTTGATAGGTGGCCTCTTTCCACAAAGAAGAATAATGAGAGCCATAAGGTTCTAGTTTCATGTGATCACTTCCTATTACATGTTCATGGATTTGTTTAGAAGGAAAGGTAATTATTTATATAAACTCTAGAAAAATTATAATATGATATATAATGTGTTATGGATATTCCAATAGAATAGTTCATGACAATACATCTTAAAAGCTTCTTCAAAAAACAAATTATACAATGTTTAGTGAAGATTTAAATTTAATATTACTAAATTAGCATTCAAAATAATAAAACAAGACGAAAATGAAAATAAAATAATTTAACACAATGAACACCAAACGTACCTAGAAAAACACAATATGGGAAAACCTAGCTAGAAGGTGAGGACTATGCCTTCTTTTCTTCTTCTTAGATATAAAAAGTAGATACAAATAAATATGAATTTACTATGGAGTTTCCATGGAAAATGTGGCCAATATGGTTGGTATATGGTCTTCTACTTCCTCTTTTCTTCTCACAATATCCCACTCATTTTCTCTTCTCGAATATGGAATAATGATCCACACAACAATAATGTTTCCCCTTCTTTTCCCAGTAGACCAATAGTTAACAATTATTGATAATTGTCTAACATTAGGGTTTATATTTTTGAACTCCTTATCTCTATATTAGGGTTACGGATTTGGGCCCTATAAAATCTTATTGAAAATTCACACCTTCCTATATCCACATGTGTGAGTGATGGAATATAAAATGGTGTCCACTTGGTACCATGGTGGTCAACAAAATAGTTCAACTTGCAGGAGGCATAATGTCCTCATACAAAATTTGACTAACATAATATTTAAACCATTTGGAATATCATAATGTGTATAATAATGTACCACCACTAGGGACTATGTCAACAAAATTTTGATCCCCAAAATGACCTTTTCATTGCCCAAGTGGGCTCTAAACTTTTCAGGACTCCAAATCATCAAAATAAGACATGTCATTTAAATGGGACCTATAAGTAAATATGTCAAGTTTTTCCACTCAAAATTTATGAAATTATATGAGAAGTTATATAATGGTCAATTTTAAATCAATTTATTTTCATGTGAACACGTCTTGTTGTAAGTTCATGGATCTCTTCAATGGGAGAAGATAAATATTTCTATAAACACAAGTAGTAAGAATATTTTCATCAACATTGTATTGGATAATATATTTAAAGTCCCTACAAAGAATTTCTAAATTTAACACTCCCCAAATTAACCGAGGAACATTACTTGCAGAAATTACACATAAATACAAATTTTTTCTACTCACTAAATTCTTGTAGCTTATTAGCTGCGAATTATAAATAGTTTTAACTATTGTCTAATACCATATAAATTATATTCATCTAGGACATTTAAAATGATCATGAAGGTTGCGTCCTCACTGAGACAAACTACATGCACAATGACCTTTGTATTGTGCGCGAGATATATTCTCAGTGCATGAACAATAGGCTTGTGCTATACATGGTAACTATTTCTAGTGTGCGTGATGATTCGAGCATCACACTGGAATTTTTTACCAATACTTACTAAAAATGATTATCACATACATTTAAACATGGAATTAAAAACAAAATGGCATTCAAGATCATGCAATTTTCCATACTAGTCAAACAGGTAAATGCAACTAACAACTTCACTACAAAAACACATAATTAATTCTCATGCACAAAGTAAAATGCACAATAGTCAAACTCATAAATAACTCAAGAAATAGATAAAAAGTTGTGTGACCAGCTTATTGGGAGGGACATTCCACCCAACCATAGACGTTTTTTTCCAAATCTCAACAACAAGTCACCCCCCGTGATGGGGTTGGAATCCACAAGAAAAGGGTGTCTCTCACAGTCCACTCGCAACACAATATCCCATAACCCACTAGTATTATACTATAGCTATCCTGAATTTCCTCCATCTCTCTTCCTCTTGACCTTCCTAACTCAAGGAATGAACCCTTTCACTGCTCCTAGTCGATTGGGCGCCCCATCCATTTATCAAGTTCTCTATGGTACAAGTAGCTATAAATATCTCTACTCGAAACTCAAGGGAACTCATTTCTAGGAAAAATATGAGCAATGACAAAAAACAACTCCTGCTATAGTGTGACTCACACAAGAGTTCACTCTTCAAAACTAACAAAATAGTTCTTTAATCTTCAGCTCCAAATTTCTCCAAAATGCTCGAGTGTGCTCCAAAATTCACCCTGCCTTCTTTCTCTGTCACCAGTGCTCTTTTTTTTCTGCTCTCCCCTTGTTTTCCATGCAAAACACGATGTGTAAAAACCATTTGTCACTGCCCATACAAATTTTCCTTCGTGTCTTCCTACTTGTTTGACTTACACTCTTCCCCAAACTGACTATACTCAACCTGATGCTCTCTAATAACTATGGGATGTGACTCTCACACCCACCCTCTGACATGAGTTTAACTATTAGGCTCTCATACAATCAACAAATATTTAGAGGTTAACCCCAATGATAATAAAATTCAGAAAAGCTCGGTTGAATTAATACCCATAATTAATTTCCCTCTGGGACCCCTATTAAACACTCTCTTTTCTTGTGGAAAACTCAACTCCCATCTTTTTCCATATTCCCCACAGTTGGTATCAAGTTTTATTTATTTAAAAATAGAAAATACATTTTCATATTACATCTCTTAGTCATAGCCACATTCATATCTACATTATGCATAAATTAAACTAGGAATTATAGTGGGGATGTTACATTCCCCCTCCCCTATAATTGTGCACCATCCTTGATGCAAAAAAACATGTCAAATACATGTACAATTTTACATCACATTACAATATTCAAAAAATAAAACAAAATTGTGTAATCTTTACCCACCAACAACACTCCTAACCAAAATCTCATATTCATATCAACCTACTAACCCAAGCAACCTTATTCCTTCACTACTCTCAGTCCATTAGGATGAATCATTATTTTATCCGGGTTGTCAACACATGTGACCAAAAATCTTAGATGTATTTTTGAAACTCTAGTTGCCAAAAAATGGGGTCTTGCATTTTCAATTTTTGTTTTCTTCAAAATTGGAAAATATTTGTGGGAATTCCTCCCACATAGTTTCTTCATGTTCCCATGTTGCATCTTCAATATTGTAAAATTTCCATTGAACCTTTACCATATCTATGTATTTGTTCTTGAGCACTTTGAATTTCTTGTCCAAGATGTGTATTGGTTCCACCCAGAATTCCCCTTCATTTTCCACTTGGATCACAGTCCAATAAATTATGTGGTTAGAGTTGGGAACATATTTCTTTAGTAATGACACATGAATACATTATGCACTCTCATGGATGTAGGAAATGCTAACATGTATGCAATTGGCCCTATCTTCTTTAAGATTTGAAAATTCCCGCAATATCTTGATATCAACTTTAGGAAGCAACCCAATCTTACTGAACTTATTTTCTCTTTCACTTTTAGAAAAACATGTTCACCCACTTTAAAATCTCTAAAAAATAATTTATTTTCTACATAACTTTTCTTCCTATCCTAGGAAGCTTAAATTGTGCCCCATTTTTGTCACCTACTCTTCTATTTCTCTCAACAAATATGGCCCAATGAGAACTTTGTCTCCTAGGTTATCCCAAGTCACTGGTGTATTACACTTTCTGCCATACAATGTTTCAAATGGGATATTTTTTATTGAGGCCTCATACCCATTGTTTTAAGAAAACTCTACTAAGTGGATATAATCTTCCCACCTTGGTGCATCACATACATTATAATCATGTCTTCGATGATTCTTTTAGTCGTCTCTATTTTCCCATATAACTTTGGGTGATATATTGTAATAATATTTAATTTTGTCCCAAGAACTTTGAACAAACCTTTCTAAAAATTAGATGTGAATTTTGAATCTCTATTTGAAAGAATTTCCTTAGGTACCCCATGTATCCTCACAACCTATTTCATGTAGAACTTTGCAATCTTTGTTTCCTTGTGTGTTGTCTTCACATGAATAAAATGTTCTCCCTTGGTTAATTTAACTACCACCACCATGATGGAATCATGTTGCTTCATTGTTCTGGGAAGCTTTATAATAAAATAAGTTGTAACCACTTCCCATTTCCACTCAAGAATGGGAAATTGGTGTAGCAACCCCGATGGATGTATATGCTCTATTTTAACCTTTTGGCATTATAGACACCTAACAATATAATTACCCACTTCTTTATTCATCCTTGGCCAATGGTATTGGCTTCTTATAATTGCAATTGTCTTCTGATATCCTATGTTCCCAACATATGGCACATTACATATTTCCCTTAGAACTATATTTTTCAACTCTCCAGAATTTGTTACATATATTTCCCTTTGTGCATGAGGATTCCATCCTCTTTCAACTCATAATAATTGATTTTCTATTGTAAATTTTCTTGTTGTAAAGACTCTCTTATTTTTAGATATCGTTGCTCTGAATTTGCATCCTCTGAAATTTTATCTCTTAAATCTGTGTTGAACATGCTAAGGATGAGATATGCACTTCAATGCACGAACAATGGCTAACAATTCCAATTCATGTGTAGCATAATTATTTTCCATCTCTTTCAGTTTTATAGAAGCATAGCACACCACATCATATTTTTTTACTGAGGAGTCCCTCGAGCCCATCCTTGCATGTACCCATGCACACTACAAAGTATTCATCTGGATATGCAATCTTTAATATGGGTTTACTTATAAATATGTCTTTCAGTTGCTGAAATATTTCCTTACACAAGGAAGTCCGTTCAAATTTCACTCCCTTATTTTGAAAAGAAGTGATTGGGCTTGAAATCTTTGAAAACCATTTTATGAATCTTCAGTAATAACCAGAGAGGTAATAACCCTTAATCCTTAGCTCATAATAATTTATTTTCTATTGTAAATTTACTTGTTGCAATGTCTCTCTTATTTTTAGATATCGTTGATCTGAATTTGCAGCCTCTGAAATTTTGTCTCTTAAATATGTGTTGAACATGCTAAGGCTAATATATGCACTTCATGATCTCTTATATTGAGTGCATTGACCACCTGATTTTATTTCCCTTTATATGATTAATTTCAAATTCATATTCACTCACAAATTCGAGACATCTAGTTTGTATGGAATTTATTGTTGGTTGTCCAAATAAATTATTCAAACCACAGTGTTCTATTCTTAACTCAAATATTATTCCCATAAGGTAAAGCCTCCACATTTTCAATGCATGAACACTGGATTCCAATTCCAATTCATGTGTAACATAATTCCTTTCGTTATCTTTTAGTTTTCTAGACTCATAGTACACCACATGATATTTTTGACTGAGGAGTCCCCCAAGTCCATCCTTGCATGAATCCATGCACACTACAAAGTCTTCATATGAATATGAAATATTTAATATAGGTGCACTTATAAACATGCCTTTCAGTTGTTGAAATCTTTCTTTACACTTGGAAGTCTATTCAAATTTCACTCCCTTATTTTGCAAAGAAGTGATTGGGCTTGCAATCTTTGAAAACCATTTTATGAATCTTCGGTAATAACCAGAAAGACCCATAAATGATCTGAAATCTATCAAATTTATTGGTGTTGGCCATCCTCTAATGGCCTCTATCTTATCGGGATCAACTGCTATCCCATATCTTGATATAGTATGCCCCATGCAGGGAATCTTCATTTTGATAAAAGGCGTTCTTACTTAGTTTTGAATACAAATTGTTCTCTCTCAAAATGTGCAACACCATTATTAAATTTTGATCATGCTCTTATCCTATATATGAATAGATGAGAATATAATCTAAGAAAAAAATCACAAACCTGTCCAAGTACTCCTTAAACACTCCATTCATCAAGAACTTGAAAACGATTGGTGCATTTGATAATCCAAAAGGAACTACCATAATTTCATATTTCCCATATATTTTTTAGAATGATGTATTAATGATATCCTCTTCCTTTATCCTCACTTGATGATAACCTGATCTCAATTAAATCTTGGCAAAGATTCTTGTACATTTCGGCTAATAAAAAATATCATCAATCCTTGGAAAGGGATATTTGTTCTTTATTGTGACCTTATTTAGCTGTCTGAAATCAATACATAGTCTTAACGTTCCATCGTTCTTATTTACAAAAATAATGGGGGATCCCCAAAGTGACACACTAGGGTGTATATAAACCTTATTCAAAAGTTCTTCAAGATGCATCTGCAACTCTATCAATTATGGTGTGTCATTCTGTAAAGTGTTTTGGACATTGGGGAAGGTCCTGGAACCAAATAAATAGAGAAGTGAATGTCTCTCCTTAGTGGTAATCCTAGGATTTCCCCCAAAAAATCATCAAAATCCTTCAAGAATGAATGGTATTCAACACTTTCCATTTTATCTTCAGTTTCCTCTTCCATATCGGATGCAAAAGTACATCATCCTTTCTTAAAACAAATTTTCAGCAACATGGTTGAAATTTCTCTAAGATATACATCTCTCAAAATGCCTTGAATTTTTCCTTGCTCCCCTTTCTCATCAAGATAGGTTATGGTCTCGTTATAAAATTATATGACAACATGGTGTTTTTCCCACCAATCCATGCCAATTAGAAAATCATATGAACCTAATTGTATGATGTTCACATCTGTAACATCCCGCTCTGGCGCACATACCAAACTTATTCTTTGAGGACACTTGCTCGCAAGTGATCTGGATTTATATGATGATAAAACTTTTCTTTCATTATGATGCATAGAGTTATATGACAGGATGTTTTTACTACCTTGGTGTAGACAGGTGCTGCTGACTCAGTCTCTTTGAGTGTGTAGGGTGTCAGACCTGGAGGATGCAGGGGCATTGTGGAACTCCCTTGGACTCCGGATTGAGTCAGGGAGTGGGGTATTTGAGTTGTTTTCATTTATGATGATATTGTTTCGTTTGATGATATAATATTGATTATATGATATGTTGTTTGACATGATCTGACATGATGGTTGATGATGCAGGCTGACGATAGCTTGCCGACCG
>JZKD02S1633960.1:1000658-1035621 GCA_000966675.3 Picea glauca | reverse complement strand
TTTAAACAAAGTTTTTCCTATTAGTTGATATTTAAATATTTTAAAATAAATTATTACTTTATTTTACTCATTAAATCATTTTGATATTTTTTAATATTATAATATTTAATTTATATAAATTCTAAAATTTGATTATTTTAATCATAAAATATTCATAATATTTATTATTTTTAATTAATTTATATATTATTTATTTTTAATGTTGATTATATTTAAAAATAAATAAAAAATAAAATGTTAAGTTAATTTAAAAGTTAAAGGAAATACATTTTATTTTATCATGGTTCCATTGGAAGAAGAGAATATTTTTCCTATTGAAAGAACAACTACTATTAGATATTTAATGTACAAGAATAAGATAAACAACATAGACGACAAGCCCAAAATTTCTTCATATTCTACCCAAAATCACCAACTACTCAAGAAATTATGGCATAATTATGCCAAGTCTTGGCTAAAACATTGGGAAATAAAAAAGTTATCCTTACCCATGATATTAAAAATATTCTATAAGTTAAATTTGAAAGAGAATTTATGGTGCCATAGAGAATTAGAGGATAAAAGAAAATTAAGGTATTATAAAGAGATGGTTAAACCTAATCTTGAGGATCAAAAGTATCTCTATATTTTTCTAGATTGAAGAAAAGAATTAATATTCCTAAAATAAAAAGTGATTCTCATGAGTTGCACAGGTAATCTCTTACTTTTATTAAAATCCTATATACCAATTTTAATCTTAGTGGATGTTAACCATAATCATCATTATTATATTTTTAAAAGTTTTAATAAAATTTTATTTAAAAATATTTTTTCAATAATTTTAAATTTAATGTTGAAACTATTTATTTAGCATATTTATATATCATATTTGATATTTATTAATTTTAAATATTTTTAAAAATTTTAATTATTTATCTAAAATCTTATCTAAATTCAATCTCAATAATATTGAAATATTTCATTTAATATTTTTATTTTAATAATTTAAAAATATATAATACTAATTTACTTATATATATATAATGAAGTATTTTTCTTCCCAATATCTATCACAACAACAACCAAAAAAGACCCCTATATTTTCTTATTTTAAAACAATTTAATTATTATCATAACATTTCTATTATTAATCAATAAGATTTCTATATTACAAAACCATTAGCATAGTTATAACCAACATCACTAAAAATGTTATAGGGTTTTTGAAAGAGAATTTGAACAAAATATTAAATTTTGACGGGGGACAAATTAAAGAAATGGTTTATGGATTTGGGATGTGTCCGTTCATAATAATAGCATAGTTTTGTGCTATTAGATAATAAATCAATTAATAAAACAAAAATATAATATTCAATTAATGAATTAATTATAAGGAAGTTTGAGAAAACCAAGTTAGAACTAAGGAAGGAAGTTAAAAAGGCAAAATAACCTAATGAGGAAGGAGAATAGAAAACAATTAGGAAAATAAAAGTTATTGTTAGAGATAGAGAAGAAAAAGATACTAATAAATAGGAAGTTGGGACACTCTCAATCTTTTCTTGGAATTGTGGTCACCTTCCATGGAGCAAACAGTAGGGTCTATCTTAAGTTGTATCCCAAGTGAAATGGATATTATACTTCTTATTGAAACTTGGGATCATGAAGTATATAAGGCCCCTAACATAAAATGATTTTTCTTGTGGTCTATATGTAACAAGAGATCATATCACACAGGGATAACAATAATTTCAATGACATTAAGATTCACAAAAAAGACCCTTTCAATCAGTACACATGGATGAAGATTTTATCTATTAATGTTAAGAATATTTATAGAACATTATATTATCTCTCTCCTATTAATTATATATTTTCTATGAAAATGTATCTAGATAAAAATTGTACATCCAATGACCTAGAACATGATATTTGCAATCTGAGAAATGAGGGAGCATCGCTTAACTAGGAGACTTTAATGGTACAAAAAACTATTAATTTAATAAATGATTTCAGCCCTAATCCTCTATGGCTAGATGAAGACCTTTTTTTAGCTAGCAGATACAAAAGAAACTTTGAAGACTTGATTGAGAATTTTTCAGTGTCGATCTCATCAAGATCTCTAGTTATCACGATCTAATAATTTGCAATAGTCTAATTAAGTGGATGAAATGTAACCAAATGACATGTATTCATGGTTTTGGAAGTAGTATTGTAGATTATATTATATCCCATTATACAAAAAAATAGTAAATTTTGACATCCTAAATGACCATGAGTTCAACTCTGATCATAGACCTTTAACCCTAACTATAAAAATTTTCATGCACAAAATCCCCATTGAAAAGAATTATGATAACGAAAAGGGATTAATCTTTGTCAAAGATAATTGTTTTACAAAGAAGTTAAATAATGAATTAATTTTTCTATCACACAAAGACAAACATTGAAGACCTCTATCATAATTTCATAGGAACCCTCTCTACTTCCATTAATAAGTTCTCTATCGAGGTGATGTGTAAAAAGAAAAATACAATGACCGACCCTTGGTATGATAAATAATGTAAGATTTATAGAACAACCATTATGGATGCCTGTAATAGGTCACCCAAATCCAATAAGATAGTTATGTAGAAAACCCTATTTAAAAGGAAAATAATGTACTAGATATAAATAGGAAGCAAGAGAATATTTTGCACCTATCTAAGCTAAATCCCAAGAAATTTTGGAGGTAGATTTTGACTTGTAAAGCTAAAGAAAAAAAATATGATTCACTTTGGGGATTGGAATTCCTCTAGTGTTCCTTAACCCTTGAAAAATGAAATGCAACTAGGTATAAAGAGAATATAATTGAAACTTAACCAAGAATAGGAGACAATAACATAGAAACTACAAAGATACCCTTGAATATTTTTTTGCTTGTTAGTTTGTTCATGACATGTGGGACTAACATGTGGCTAAGAAACCACGATTCAGGGGCATCTAATATGTCAAAATCACCCGGGGATCGTAGTCGGCTTGAGCCACACCAACCCTTAACATGGTTGGAATTTTTTTTGCCCTCGTAGGTTTTGCACCAATGACTTTAACATCAGAGAGTGCCTTAACAAAACACTATGTCACCAACTATCCCACACCTTGGGGAAAAGATACCCTTGAATATTAATAATGAAAATATGAATGCATTTTTTAGCTTGTTCTTATGGTGGGGAGACCTTCCATTGAGAAGAGCTTCAAATACACAACACAAGAGAAGACATTATATTCACTACTATCTCTTTAAATATATTTTATATAGAAAAAATCCTAACTACTTGTGGCCCCATCATAAATGGATACCAAATACCTAGTGGGACTTATAAAGTGGACCCTCTTTACAATGAATAACTAACTATTTCTATATGTTGGCCTTATTCAAAGAGTATGAATGCACACAATAACTAACTAAGTACTATGTCACCCAAATAAGGGAGGTTAGGGTAGGACCATAAAATTCCCTCCCCCTTGAAAAACACCATTGTACTCAAGGCTAAAGATGAAGAAATTGTTGCAAAATCTAGCTTGGTTCCCATATTGCATCTTTAGGTGGCATGTATTTATATTGGATCAATACTTCATGGATCATTCATTGATGTAATTAAGACTCTCTGGTATGTAAAATTGATGTTGGATAAAGTCATATGGAGCCTTATTCATTAAGTTATGGTAGGATTCTTTGCACCTTGGACTTTGATCCTAATACATTTTTTAAATAGGACACATGGATGAATCTTAGAGTGGGATGGAAGATAAAATTTGTAAGCCACTTGTCTAATGCGTTGAAGGATTTCATATGGTCTATAGAACTTGGGTGCTGATTTTTTAGGCGTTTTGTCATTAATGATGTTTGTTTATATGGTTGAAGTTTGACAAACACCATATCCCCTCCTGCAAAGGGTCATTTTGAGTGATGTAGGTATTCTTGTTGATTCATTCAATTGTGGGCCATAACCAGGTTGTCCTTTAGTATGTGGAGAGTCGCTTCCCTAATATGTAGTGTATGATCCATTGCTTGAACCTTTGAAGTGTCTAGTAAGTATGAAGTGATTGACAAGTGATTTTGTCCATAAATTGCTTCAAATGGGATCATTTTGGTAGCTTCATGATAAGAGGTATTGTACCACAATTATTCAAGTGGAATCCAGTGTACCCATTGCTGCATATTTTTATAGGAAAATAATATTAAATAGGTTTGAAGGAACTTGTCAACTATTTCATTTTGACCATCTGTTTGGGGGTGATATGATGTACTCATCTTTAGCTAGGTACCTTGTATTTTAAATATTTCCTTCAAATATTTTCTAGTAAAAGTAGGGTATTGATCTAATATAGTGGATGTAGGCATGCAATGTAGCTTAAAAATTTGATCAAGAAAGAGTTTGGAAACTAAGGAGGGGGTAAATGCATGGGTTCAGGCACAAAAAGAGAATACTTGGATAGACATTTAACCACCACCGCTATCAAATATTTGTTTCCTACCCTTGGACATACCACGATAAATTCACTATCTCCCCTTTGTGTCTTTGGCATGTGTAAAATGTGGCCACAAAATCCTAAATGTCAAATTTCATTCCGGCCAATAAGAATGAATGCTTAGTTCATTCATATGTTTTATGAAATATAGGTATAGGTAATGAATGAAATTCCTCTAATATTATTTGTTTTAAGGATGAATTATTTATCAGAACCCCTTTGCATGGATGATTTTAAAGATGAAAATTTATTTTAAAATGTAGAAACCTTGAAGAATATTACTAATCCTTCATATGCCAAATATAAAATGTTTGACGATATTTTGTAAAAATATTAAAATTTCGAAGCATTTAATATAGTGTGTATAAAGTTTTGGCAATTTTTAAAATAAAATAATTTTATCCTATAAAATTTGGGAAAATAATTTTTAAAATAGTGAATCTTTTTTTGGGAAAACCATGGAAAATTAGTCCATGAGCATAAATTATGGGTTTGAAAACAATTGTAAATCAATGGACCTTTGGTTATGGGATAAGAAGAAACTCCTCTTTGAGACTTTTTTCACTCATATTATCTTATAAGGTTGTGATGTTTTAGGTTGCATGATCTCTAAAGAATAGTGAAAAAAGAGATCATAAACATTTTTGGATTTCACATTTATGTTCTCTAAATTATAATTTTAAATAAATTTATTATCTAAATTACATTTTTAAATACATAAATAAATTTATTGTTATCTAACTTGCATGGTGTATTTTTAAAGTGCGCAGCTCTTGCTCAATAAAAAAACGTAGTCGCTTGTCCGCATCAGACAAGGAATTGAAGTTTGTCCGTTGAGGGCAAGGAGCCGAGCGGCTATTCCCTCTGCATGAACACCAACAGGACACCGGCCATCCCCACCACCCTGAGTCTCTGGCCTGAAACGACTTACAGGAAAGTGAAAATCTCCCATCTGTATGACCGGAATGTGACTTGTTGTCTTAATGTCTTGGTACTTACGTCCTGTCCATCCTCCTTGTCTATTTAACCACTCAAATCAACCATTGAAAAAAAAATGGATAAAAAAATGTCAAAAATAACCATAAATTAAAACGTTTCGACTACACTCTAACTTCCTCTAGGCGCGGTAGAACGGTTACTCAAACAATCTATCTTTCTCATAAGTATTTCAGCATCCCACTTACTTTGTCTTGGCATCGAATAACGATCACTCAAACAGTTTCTCTTTCTAATTGTCTTGGCAGGGAGTAACGGTCACTCATACAGTTTCTCTTTCTAATTGTTTCGTTGGTAGTTCTTTAGTTAGAATCCGGCTAAGTTCAATGTCAATAATGGGAATTCGCGCGATCTTATCGTTTGTAAACTAACCGTGATAGAGGAGGTTTGTGCAGATTCTAAAAATGCCAACCAACATATGCATATCGTTTTTAAACTAACTGTGATTGAGGGGGTTTGTCAGCAAACTCTAATAATGTAAACCAACATATGCATCCAGGGGTTGGGGTTTAAACCTATGTATTTTGGGAGGGGATAGATTTTAATTTGATTATTATGATACAAATTAGAGAGTCGAAAACCAAGCTATTGATGAGGTTGCCTACATGAATAATATTCTTCCACCATTTTTAAAAGATAGTCTTCGATGAAGCCGTCATGGAAATGGTGTGTTCTTTAATATCTTCTTGACACCTTTTCTTGAGATCTAAGGGAACTTAAACAAAAGAAAAATCGTTCTTAAACCTGATGCAATCTAGGTAAGCCTTATTCAAATATCGCTTAACCATATATTCAATCTGGAAAATTAAACATTCCTTTTAACAATAATGAGGAATTTGGCATTGACATTAAGAAAGTAATGACATAGAATGAGTGGAGAGGAGGAGGCATAAGTTAAAAATAAAGATATGATTGAAATCATAGCTACGGTAGTGAGGAAAGAACAAGATAAACATGAAAGTCCATTAAAGGTTTAATTACTATTGGTGGGCTCACTCCTCTCTGCTGGACTTTGTCGTACCTTTAGCAATGGCCCTGCTTGTTCTTCTGACCACTAGCAACAACGCGGGGATTGGGACGATCTCGAGGATAGCTCCCCTGGCCTGGGCATCCCTCGTCAAACACCAGAACTTTTCTACATCATGGTAAGATATAATTCTTCAGGAATTCTTGGCTCGATAGCTACTTATTTGTATCATCCTCTTCAACATGGACATCCACTTAAAACCGTCAACACTTCTCTGCTATGAACAATAAGACTATTGCCGTCACTACTATGTTGGGCACATCTCAAGTGATGCATGCTCTTGTAAATACATCTATCTACACTGGATGCCTATGGATGCCTATCTGTAGCTTATTATGCCAAATCTTTGTATATATGTTTCTGAGATTCTTCTTCTTAGGTCATTGTCTAAGATCGAACAAGAAACAGTTGTACCTATCCATTTTGAGACATGGAATCATTCTTGTCAATGGACAACTGCAAACTACCATAAACACCTATTGAAACAATTAAAAAAATTGAACAAGCAAAATGATGAACCAAGATTCAAGACTGTATAAGAGGCTAACTACCATAAACACCTATTGAAACAATTAAAAAAATTGAGCAAGCAAAATGATGAACCAAGATTCAAGACTGTATAAGAGGCTTGTAGGTAGCATCATGTACCTTACTACAACTAGAGTCTTTCTTAAAAATAATTTTAATGCATATTCTAGATAAGGGTGATTATGGATTGTGTTACACATCTTTTATATAATAAGAATATGTAGCATCTACTACAACATCATGCCATCATGTTATGCTGGTCACTAACAAGACTCTTAAAATATCTTGTACATGTGGAGAAGGAGCTAACTTTTATTTTCTATGACAACAATTAGGTAATTGTATTGTCCAAAAATTATGTGTTTCAATTAAAAAGAAAAAACATTGTGACTCTATATCACTTCATTTACGAGTTTTCTCAAAAATGATGACATTTTTCTTCAATTTTGTATATCTAGATATCAGCTAACAAATATCTTCACCAAATCATTGGAAAGAATTCTAATAAATTTAAAAACAACATTTAGACATTGAAAAATGTAAGAATGTTAAAGTATATAATCTCTCTTATTAAGTGAGTATAAATAAAGTATTTAGTTGATTTGACCTTTTTCTATTTATGAAAAATGATTAGTCAGTTGTTAGTTTTGAAGCTTCTTGTCATTTTTCTAGTCTTCAAAATCCAAGATATAAAAGTACATATCTCAGGATGGCCCATAGAATAGATATGTGTATAGATACAAGTGGGAAAGGTAATTTTAGTAAAATACTTTAATGTTAGGATAAGTTGTTTGCAGGTAAATTTGTTTATAGAGGGTAGATATCTTACATGGATGAAAAAACTTGATATGTAATGAAGGATATCTCAGAGTTTTTACAGGTCGGAGAGTCAGCAGGAAAATTTGTTTACGTAGACACATATCCTACGTGGATGAAATTACTTGATATTTAACTAAGGGAAAATGGATGGCACAATATTTGATAAGATACCATAACAATGACAATTGCGAGTAGATATTTACTATCTTTATGAGTGCTTTTAATGTTTTGATATGTAAATATTTTCATGTGTTCAGGTTTGTAATTGGGTATTTTTGAAATGAGCAAAGAAAAAAAAAATTCTTAAAACGAGAAATAGGCATTCCTACACAACATAAAAATGATGAAAATGATAATATTCTTAACTGATTAGGTAAATGAGGAAGAAATTATTGCATATGTACATGAACTTTATGAAACTAGCATTAAGGAAAAATATTTCAATATGGATTTTTGCATCTTTCAAGCGGAAATGTGATTGATCCTTCTGTATTGATAACTGGAATGGTTAAATATGGAGGTTCAATCTTACATGCACGTTTCAAGGATATATTCAATTAATCGATATGGTAGGAGTTTGTTCCCTTCAAACTAGAAGGTTAGTTAAGCAATCATATTTACAAGGATAATGGCGTAAATAATATGACCAATTATAGAACTGTGATTATTTGTATTCTTTTTTCCAATTTATTTAGCATAATTCTAGAGAGGAAAATAAGTAAATGGGTAGAAGAAAAATGGTTATGTTAGTTTTTATCCTAAGAATTCAATGGTGTTAAAGTATTAATACAATCCCTTGAATAAAACTATGAGAATGATGGGAAAAGTTTATTATTGAAGTGGGGGAATTGATAAATCATTTAACTAGAAGTAAGAAAGTGAAAATGAAACAAGGATGTGCCCTCTCTCCAACATTATTTGTCTTATTTATAAATCAATTAGATGTTAGATCATGAAGAAAAAAACTAGAAGGAATACATATAGAAGATGCTTTGTTGTTGTTTATTAATGTAGACATGTGTTCTTGGAAAATTACAAGATAGTATTCAAAAAACATATTGATGCCCCAAATAAACTTTTGGTAATAGGTACTTGAGATAGGATATAGCCATTATAACCATCACATCTAATGGTCAAAATATGGATGTAGTTCTTTCTTACAAGTACCACAACATTGAATTTGATTTTATCTATAACTTCAACTCTTATTCGGAAAAACAAGTATCAAGGGGCATGAATTCCCTCTATGAATCTATGAAGAATAAAGTTCGAAAAATCCATCTATGGAGATGCAAATTGAGTAATTTTCTATTTAGAACATTGGTACATACACTAATTTTGTACGGTTTTCCTATTTGGGGTCTGAGAACTCCAACAAATATTGGAAAAAATTTAAGAGAGTTCAAAACTCACTCTTTTTAGAGGAGTTATGAGTTCAAGTACAAACCCATTACTCAACCATGTTATCATAAGCATATATGTAACAATTAGGATTGGAATAATTGTGTCAACTTATTAAATATATTATCAAAATAAAACATATGAGTATCAAGGTGAGATCAACCCAATGATTAATTACATGGAATAATAGTTCTCATTACACATGTGGAACATTTAGTGAAAAATGTTCAAAACATGTATATTCATAAACTTATAAAAAATAACTTGTTTTCAATAGATGTAGTATTTACTAGACTTCCCTACCTTTGACACTCCCCATGATATGAGAGGAAATATCTATGCTTAAAATTTATTAACATTGTCACACTAAGTTCTCATCATTTACTAGTTGAAATGGGGAGATGAAAATAATAATTAGATAAAAACTATAAAATATATATAATTGAAGGCTACTAAGATGAATTTTTTAAAAGTGGAGGGCCTATCCTTATCCCTCACATACACAAGATCTTCAATTTAGCAGTCAAGGAGGGCTTCCCTAAACCCTGGAATCAAAGCCCCATTGTTCCTATCTTTAAAAATGGGAATAGAAACATTCCCTCTAATTATAGGACCATTATGATTAGCGTGGTTTTAGCCAAGATTTATGGAATTATTTTGGAAAAGAAGATTAGCCATTGGCTAGAATGTCACGGTAAAAGAGCTAAAGGTTGGGCCAAGTTTAGGGATACCATTCAACTATGGACCATCTTATTACCTTTAAGATCATTACAGAGGAGTTCTACAAAACCAAAACTAATATTTTTTGTTGTTTTGTTGACTTTAGAAAATATTTCGACATGGTTCCTAGGAAAAACCTTTGCAATAGGTTGGAAGAGATAAAAGTGCCTCTCTAGTTGAGGGATGTTATAATAAGGATGAATGAGAATGCTATTGCTAAGTTTAAAAACATTAAGGGATGGTCAAAAGAGTTTAACTGCAATATTGGAGTCAAACAAGGTTGTCCCTTGTCCCTTACCCTTTTTGGCATATACATTGACAAGTTAGAAAATTTCTTGGAAAAAGCAGGTTGTGTTGGACCTACTCTCACTGGTATAGTCATCAATATTCTTCTTTGTGTTGATTATATCGTTCTTATGGAAATGAGTCCCCGTGATCTTGAAAACCAACTAATAATCCTCAAGGAGTTTTTCTCCAATATGGGCATGATTGTTAATACTAATAAGACTAAGGTCATGATTATTAATCTTGATGATTACAACTGCATGAGACATCCTCCAGGAAAGAGACCTGAGAGAGAGCCCCTGAGTTGGGTGTGTGGTTCTTATCTAAGACAGAACTGGAACATTGTGTTGGCCTCCTCCTTACAAAGAGTTGAGATGAACTCCGGATGATTCTCCTGTGTAACGCAGTGAGAAAGAAGATCTGTTGAGTTGGACGTGCCTGTGGCTGAGAACATGTGAACGTGTGAAATCCCATGAGCTAGGTGCATCGTTATGAGACAGAGATGAAACGATGTATTAGCCTCCTATGAGCAGAGAATTGAGATGATGAAATCCAGATGACCCTCATGTGTAATGCAGTGAGGAAGAAGATCTATTGTGTTGGACGTGCCTGTGGGTGAGCACAGGTGAACGAAATCCCAGTGGTCGAGCATTAGTGAGTGTGGTTCTCCTGTGAGTCGTAATGAGATAGATAGACATCCATGTGGTTGAGCATTAATGGATGTGCCCCTAGTGGTCGAGCACAATTGTGAACTCTCCCTTAATTGCATTATTGTTATAATAATTTTCAAATTAAATTGATTCCTAATACTCATAATTATTAGGAATTATTATTTTGTATTTTTTTTTAATAAGTAAAGTGATTTAAGTTAGATGATATGTGTGTGTGTGTGGAAGTCCATATATTATCAATGAGATTCAGAATTATCAAAAATTACATTTGTATTTTTTATGTCTTTTACCACAAGGATATATTCACAGAACAATATATGCATATTTTGGTAGTGTTATAAGACATATTTAATATAGTTGTTTACTTATTTTTTTGAGAAATTAACAAGATATGTAAGCTATTGAAATATTTATGTTGAATTGAGTTCTTATGTCTTACTTGTTCATATAAAGGAAATGTACCATCACATCTATCTCATATTCAAATTCTCCTTATTTGCATGATGATGATCTGATGATGATGATGATTAATTTCCATCCTTATTTGCATGATGATGATGATGATTAACATCCACTAAGACCGAATTGGTATATCATACCTTAAGAGGATAAGTGATTACCTCTGATTCTTTAGAATTTTGTTTATGTGCACGAAAATCTTTAACAAAAGCTTTCCAAGATCACCATAGTTTTGTTGAGTTAAGAGGTTAGGAAGGTTGGTAGAGTGGAAAATATTTTGAAAATTATATCTACTCTGGGTATAGGATGGACAATCTAAGAGAAAGTGTTTTCCATCTTCAACCTTCTTAGTGTCACAAACGTGACACACTCCTTCATGCTATGGCGTTTTAGTAATTGACCAACATCCAGTTTCACTATGGAGCTCGTGAGAAATTGTTCTTATCTTAGCAATGCTTATTTTTTTCATTACACTTATCAAAATAAATAGATAATTTTGATCTTCTAGATTAAGGTTGATTACATCCTTATAATACCTTAATTTTCTTTTTTCTTCCATGTCTTTATCACACCACATTTTCTCCTTAAATTTTGATTTGATGATATTTTTAATAGTATCTTTATTGTGCAAAATGGTTTCTTCCATGATTCCCCAATAGTTTACCCAATACCGAGAATATTTATGCCATCCTCGCTTGATTCGATGGTGGTTACGCCTCGATTGTGAAGCAATTTTACAAAGCATATTGTCTTCCATGTTGTTTAACTTGTTCTTATACATCAGGTATCTAGTCATAGCCATGCTCTTAATGGGGAAGCAAATTTTTCTAAAAGGAGGATGGTATAGAGAATATTTCCTTTAATTTTTAGATTATAGGTTATAAAATTCTTTTGTATTTTCTCTATCTTTCTCAAGGACTCACAAGAGATACTATAGCCCCATAATTCACATCCATAAAGAATAACATGCGTAACAAGAGTCTGAAAGAGGAGTTTCTTCTTATCCAAAATCCAAAGATCGGTTGATCTACAATTGTTTTCAATCCCATAATAAACTTTGCATCCCCCAATGATCATTTTCTCAATTCTATAATTCCAAGTGAGCTTGTGGTGAATATCAATTCCAAGATATTTGTATCAAGTCACTTCATCCAAGTTTTTGTTGTCATATGTGAAGGTATCATAAGTGATCTTATTGGATTTAATTGTTGATTTTAAATAAGCTAGGCTTAAGCATGAAGTTCATTCTATTTTTAGCATTTTACTTAAAGCATAGACAATTCGTTGCATCAACCAAGATCACAAGAAGAAACACCATGAACAAGTACACAAGAAGTATACTGGGAAACCCTTCTCAACAAGGGAAGAAAACCCAACCAATCCTTTGCTATATTCTTTAAGAGAAAAACCTCCACCACCATAAAAACCTAGCACACAAAAGGGTGATTACAAACCCTACAAGACTAGCACCTAAGAGAGGTGCACACTTTTCTCAAGAAGAGGTACTTCCCAAAATTTCCAAACTCACACTTGTGATATGATTCCTCATTGGGGAATTTACCTTTACTTATATAAGATTGAACCTCACAACAATAGTGTCTATTGGCACAACACGACCAACCTCAATAACTTATAATATAATTAATAATTACCATATTAATTATCTTTTACATTAAGGTGGGGCCGACCTGTACCCTTTACATAAAAATTAGGGTTATAGGTAAGTCTGACTCTTGAACAATATAGCAAGGGATCTTATACACCCACTAGTTCTTAACCACTAGGGGAAAATCCATATGTGCTTAGCCATAGGGATGTCTCTCTATCTCACTGTGACTCATAGGAGAACCACACTCACTAGTGTTCATCCACTAGGATCATGTTCACCTGTGCTCATACACAGGAAGGTCCAACTCAACAGTTATTCTTCCTCAATGTGTTACGCAGGAGGGTCATCTTGAGTTCATCATCTCAAATCTATGCTCAAAGGAGTCTAATACATTGTTTCATCTCTGTCTCAGAGCGATGCACCCATCTCATGTGATTTCACACGTTCACCTGTCCTCAGCCACAAAAACGTCCAAATCATTAGATCTTCTTTCTCACTGCATTACACAGGAGAATCATCTGAAGTTCATCTCAACTCTCTATAAGGAGGAGGCCAACACAACATTCCAGTTCTGTCTCAAATAGGAACCACACACCCAACTCATGGGCTCTCTCTCAGGTCTATGTCCTGGAGGATGTCTTACACAATTGTAATCATCAACAATCCCTCTCAACTAGGGAAGCATTCTCCACCAGGCCAAGTCTCTCACAAAAATACTCGAACTTCGTCTTAGCAAGCGGTTTGGTGAATATATTTGTGATCTGCTCATGGGTAGGAAGATACTGCACATGTATTGTGTTCCTCTACATCATGTCTCTGATATAGTGATATTTTATCTCGTTGTGTTTCGATATGTCATGAAACAAAGGGTTCTTAGAAAGCTTCACACAACTCTAATTATTACAATGAATAGTAGTAGGATCCATCTCATGATCGAATAAATCATTCAGAAGTCTGCGAAGCCACACTGCTTTACAGACTACTACACTCAATGCAATGTGCTCTACCTCTGTGGTACTCAATTCCACATAACTTTTTTTCCGCTACAACAAGAAACCATGGAATGCCCCAAAGTGAAGCAACAACCGAAGGTGCTTTTCCTGTCTACTGTGCTCCCTGCCCAATCTACATTAGCATATCCCTGCAGGCTCAAGTCTACAATTGAGGCATATCTTAGGCCATAACCAATTGTGCCTCTTAGGTATCTCAATACATGTTTTGTTGCTATCCAGTGAGTCTATCTCGGTTGGCTCATAAACTGGATAAGCACATTCACTGCATATCATATATTTGGTCTGGTGTTAACCAGATACAACAATGATCCAATCAATTGTTTGTACAAGTGTGGATCAATCTCTCCTAAATAAGTATCACTCATCTTCTTCAAATCCATCACCATTGGTGTAGGCATGGATTTGCATTCTGTCATACCAAACTTTTTCAATATCTCCACGGTATATTTTCCTTCACTCAGGAAAAATCTCATCAGTCCTCTGTCATACTTCTTGTCCCAAGAAGTAGTGCATCATACCCAAATCCTTTATCTCGAAATCATAAGTCAAATGTTTTCTTGTATCCAACAACACAGCTTCATGAATAAGTCATCAAAATCAGGCTCTCGTCACCAACAATGTAATAATATAGGTTTGGATCAACAACACCCTTGTTGAAACCAAAAATCATCAAGAATCCATCCATTGATGTAGTTTCCAACTCATTGATGGTAGTATGGATGGAAGTGTATCTAGCTTACTAGTTCAAGTGTCTCATCATAGACAACTCCCTTTGTTTATGGGAATCCTCTGGCTATAGATCTCAATTTGTATCACACTTCTGCATGCTTTATTTTATAGATCCAATTGGAAGTCACCATAGACTTCCCTTCTGGTCTCAGAACAATCTCTCATACATCATTCTTTAAGATATACATGTATTCTTCTGTCATGGCATCTTGCCATACCTGTTCACTTGTCGCTTCTCCATAACAAGGAGCCTCAAAATAAATAATCTGGCTCATAACTGTAGAGTAGTTCGAAAATCTCTTTTCTTTCTTGGGATGTGCCTTGAGGGGATTGTATGTTCCTCTGCATCCTACAGAGTTTGTCGAGCCTAGGTAAGGCATTTATGCCCTACTGGAATATCTCTATGCATACCATATGGAATAATGTATGTCTCCCTCTAACTGCTAAAGGGGGACAAAGTATTGTCTCACTCTCAATCTCCATCTTATATTCTCTGGATCTTTGAAGAGGTTATCTTTTTTTCAAAGGAAAAAACTGCTTTTCTCAATCTTTCTCCTACCAGGGATGTAGATCTGATATGTCTTTGAAGATTCATTGTTATCCCATAAATGTATACTTTCTCCTTGAAGGTTATAGCTTGGACCTCTTCTCTTTCGGTACATGAAAATACATTGGGCACCCAAATATTCTAAAGTGTTCAATCTCGGGCTTTACTCCGGTGAAGGCTTCTTTGGGATTTATGTTTCTTCAAAATATGTTGAAAACTCTTGTTCTGAACATATGATGTTTCATGCATGCTTGTGCCCACAAAATCATAGAAATATTTTGATCTTGCATTATTGCATTGGTTGCCTCAATGATGGTTATGTTCTTCCTCCTTCTCAAATAATTTTGACTCCCTCTAAAGTCTAAAGTATAACCATATTCCTTTGTTTTTTATCCTATTTGGAACAAGAAAACAAACGAAAGGAAACTGTACAAAAATATCTCTTAAAGGAGAACAATGAGTACATATCTAGAATCAAAACAATATAAGGATTGTTGTCACAACTACAACACCTACTTGTAATGTAAAAAACTTTAGGAATGTAGGTTAAAGACATGATAATTAAAAAAATCAAACGTGTAATCTTTAATTCCAATGTATTGTTCCTCTGAATGCACTGAGATCCCTTTGGATTCATGACTTTAACAAATGTTCCTTCCTCCTACAAGTACCCTCGTGATAATGATACAAATAATATATACAAGTTCATGCCTGAGGGTGATGGTATGTTGATGTCTTCATATCCTTGAAGTATTGGCTTCAAGGAAATGAGTTTGCTTGATCCACCAAGCTTGTCTTCTATCATAATTATGTTCATCATATTTTTTAAATTCTTCACAAACACTTGTCAAATGGGCTAGAAAACCTAACGACTAGGCTAGGCTATAACTTTTAGGTTTTGTTGGGCTTATGACTGCCAACAATAAGCCTTAATAATGTCACATGAATACTGTTGAGCTGAAAAATCTCCTTCAATGAGCTGCAGAAACCTTAAAGCCGAAATTATGCAAAATTAAACTCGGAGAGTGTCTGGAGGTGTGCTAGAGAAGTTTGTACTCTCCTATGCCAAAATTTGCCTTTTAGGGGCTGAAACACTCCATAAAAGAGGCTCATACGAAATTGCACTAAACCCTAGATTTATTTTTTGAATTTTTTTGGATCCATTTAATCATATAAATTTGGATAAAATCTATATTTTTTTTGTTGTTTAAATTGCAATTCTGAATATATAAATAAATACAATATATTTAAAAACCACTAAAACATTTATATTATACAAACTTTACCATTTAAATCTACAGATCAAACCATTCTTTACTAAATTTAAAACAAATTCAAACTAAAAAATTACAAAGAAAATTCTGAAAAAAAAATAATTAAACACAATAAACGAATTGTTAATAATATACAATAGCGACGTTATATTCAACTACATCTTCCTGGTCTTCAGATCGAAGGATTGAGTGTGGGCGACTGCATAGCCTTGAGCCAACCAAAACAATCCGCTGCCTCCCACATTCGGATTCGGCATTTCATGTACTTTCAGTCTTCCAAAACAAACATCAAAGCCATCAAGAGATGGTTTTCCTCTTGGCCCGTGGAAACGTAGACACCCTGCACTCTTCCCAACAATTTGGAGGTGGGCTCCAGCCCTTTCGTTAATTCACCACGACCATACCAAACGGTGTAGGTGAAGAGTTGGTGGTGGTAGACGAGGCAACCTGCACGGTCGTCACCTATCCTGATTTTACCAAAGACCAAGACAACAAACACACTACTCTACTCTCGGCGTGTTGTTAGAATGGGAGTCAAGTTTAGTGCAGCTCTGATACCATATTAAAATGGTAGAATAGAGCTTATTACACATCAGGATGTATTGAACTTTTCATTAAATAATGATATATATAAATATATAAAATTTTCATTAAATCAAAATGTAATGATATGAATAAATATATATAAATATATGAAATGTTATTATGTAGAAAGGTGTACATAATGGGCACAATTAATGATCTTTTAACTTTATTTAATCTTAAACCCTAATCTGATGACTATGCATTGAAGATGCTGGTATATTCTTAGTCGTCCTCCAAAATCAATGGATTAGATTTATTGTTCATAACTTTCTTGCATTTATCAAGACATCCATTAACATGTTTATTTTTTAACATTTACCTAATCACATTAAAAAATTACTGTAAGAATATGTAATTACCAGGTTCCATTTATCAACCTAATGCAGCCAAAAGGTTTCATATTACCACAGAAAGATTACCACAAACATTTTATATTGGAGACATGCGTTCTGAGTATATTAAAGACACGCATTCTCAGCCCTACTTTTCTTCTCAGTCGCGAGTTAACGGCTGTACTAGTTTTAAAATAGATAAACTAAGTTCATCACACTTTTAATTAATTTAGAGAATCTATCAAAATAAAAATAATCTTAATTGAAACAATCTTCTAATAAACTAAAATAAATAATATCTTTAACAAAGATACCCACTTTACCACTGAAAATACCATTTGGAAAGCGCTTGTCTAGGTTTAACACTCGTTATGGAAGGAGATACATACTCTGGTGAGTACGCCGTCACCAAATGCATCAATTGCAGTGTCTCCTATTTCTACCTCCACTTCCATAACATGTACAGGTCTAGCACAGCTTTATCCCTGGTAAAGGAGTGCTTCCGAGGGAGACGCTTCTTCTGATATTGATCCTGCGACTTCTTGTTCATTCGATTCCCACTATCACATCAACTCTGGGAGCAACAGTTCTCCTGATGCAACTCTTCAATAATATACGGCGTGAGAGACTGACGGTGAACTCTCTCCTTGTGGATTCGAGAGGCATGACGTAGTTGAGACGGCCAACACTACATTGACAGACATTGCAGTGGATCCGCAATCCTAAATGCAGCATCCTGAGTCATCTTCCATCCATCCAGCTCCATCCCATAAAACCATGGTTAGTTATCATTATCCTTTAACTTTTGTTATGTTTGAGTTTGTAACTTTAAAACCATGGTTAGTTATCGTCATCATTTAACTTTTGTTATGTTTGAGTTTGTAACTTCTTGATATAGGTAAAAATGATCGATATTTTTTACTGCACACTTTCAAATTTAGTGTAAGTTTATCATTCCCCTGGCTCGCACATTTATATATAAAAAAACTCAAACACGGATACAAGATATGTGCGTTACTTGGCAAATTCTAGTTTAATCATATTTGTAGATCATTATGTGTAGGTCATATTAGAAAATTCCTTTCACCGATATACTAAGAGTTCATCTATTTTTACAAAGGAAATTTTTTTTATGTGACGATAATATTTACTTTTATATTTTTTAGTAGTGGTTTGCCCGTTTCAATTCCCTTGTTAAGTGAGACTTCATGAATAATCCTACTAAATTCTTCAAAGCTTCCTTGCTATCATTACTCCAACTATAATACTTCAAAAAAAAATTAACAAACTAATCTTGTGACCAAGTTAAATTTCATTCTTTTGTTTATTCTTAGACCCATTAACATAAACCAATGACTTATGCATAATTCCCATCAATATTTAAAGGATAGGTAAAATTGTACTAAAGTTAGTTTGATGATCTATAAATCAAAAAATTATTTACAACATAGAAAAGAAAAGAAATCACATTTTATGTTTAAAGGAGTAGAAACAGAATATCAGTATCTATGCCAATTTAATGTATATTTAATATAGAAAATGGTATGTGTAATTTGATATAAATCAATGCAAATCCATTTTAACTTATCTATCATTTTTTAGAGGGATCAAATTTTTTGAAGTGCAAATTTTTTTTAGATTGATAAAACATAAAGAAAGATTTACACCTCAAGGGATTTGACCTCTCTCGCTCATAATACATCTAGAGTTATGTATTTATGCTAGTTATACCAATTTATTGAACAATAAATTTACAATACAATTTAAATAGATTTAGCTCAAAAGGGATAAAATACATCTAGATATCACTTGTGGGATTCGATCCCATGATAGATCCAAAGTAAAAAATGGATCCAATCACTTCATTTTATTATTTCATATTTTTAGCATTGTGCTTTCCATATTTATATTAGTATTTTATTCCATGTTGTTTAATCTCAATATATAATTTAATTTACCCTAGCCTTTAGTATATTAATATTGATACCTTCACTAGTACTTTCTTACGTCGATGCAAATCGTTTTTTTTGGGTGTACTTTCACAAAAAAATTATGCACTAAATCATTTTGCACTATATATTAGAAATGCAAGAGAGTAGAAACTTATTTACACACACCAAAGAATATACTAAGTGCTCTATTCAAACAATGTAATTGTAATTGTACATGATTTCTCTAAAGATAGAAAAACTACCTTGATCATCCAATCTATCTAGTTAAGAGAATATCTCAACCTCACGCCATTATGGAAAGCATCTAGGTGGAGGGAATCTCTCACCTCCAACTTGTTTCAACATACTCCTACAAACTAGGAATTGTAGAAGATACCAACTCTACCTAATATTGACCAATAACCATTACAACCACATATGTGATCACACCTAAGACAAGTAGGAATTGCATATTCCAACACTCCCCCTTAACGACTAATTGTCTTATTTTTTTCTACTTGACGTCTTCATCAACATCTCCTACTTTGTTGTACATGAACTTCTCATCAACAAAGTCTATCTTGAGTCCATCGTGCCACTTTCATCTCATACCCCGATCATACAAACATCACCAAATTGTAAACATCCATATAAAGAAACAACTATCAACCAAAATACATGGGTAACCAACCATTGTAACTGTCGTTCTAATAGGATGTCCCTTCATGTACATCTTCCATTCAACCCATTGATGAACTTCCCATGAATGTAAAACTTCACCTCCTAGATTCTATGTTGGACATTGGGTTCATATTTTCCTGTGAGTTTTACGACATGGGTTAACCCCCTCTCGTGGATCCTAACTCTGAAGATTGTAGTAGATATTAATGCATGCGGGTTTTGGTTTAACGAAAATCATAGTCCAACAGTTTAAAACCAATAGCGTGGTCTACGCTTGGTGCTAAAGAACGTCATTGTAGAGGTTACTACACAAGAGGTCACAAGTTCAAATCCAGAGGGGGGTAGGGTATGTATACCTCCGTAGACTTTACTAGTCAAATCGTTGGGTGGAGGGGGTCCCTTGTCCCACAAACAAGGGGGTCTCATACACCAGTTTGGTGTCTGGCTTGGTTGTGACCTTAAAAATAGATTATTATTATTATTATTATTATTATTATTATTATTATTATTATTATTATATAGTAGACAAGTTATCCAAATCATCAGGGACATAGAGAAAATTTGTAAGAATTCCTATCCATGTCTTACAAAAATATGCCATTTATATGTTACATACATAAATATAGGAACATACATTACATACTCCACTCATGGAGATTCCAAGTTCAAACTCAAACTTCCTAAGGACAACTACATATAATCAAAACAATGACATCATAGACTTGGTTACAACTACAAAGTGTGATTCACATTACAATATGGTCAACGCACCTCACAAACTTTACGTTGTTTTACCTTATTTTTCCATGTTTAACCAATATTTGTTGTTATCAAAACCAATATCCACTACTCTCATAAGAATTATCACTAGTTTCAAAGAACTCTTTGTTTCCACAAGAATTCAATAGTCATTAGCTTCCTTTGAATCAAAGTCAAAATAAACCTCGATTGTATCAAGGACAACATCTTTGTCCTTATCCTTGTCCTTCCTGCTACAATAAAAAATATTTCCATTCTCCCTCCATGTGCAATTCTGTTTTCCTATAACTTCTAGTGCAAATGATGTACCCATTCTTTGTTAACACATATCCTTGTCCTTCCTTGTTCGGTCTCATAACATCACCCAAAGTGTAGATCCAACTGCAAGTGTTTGCAACTCCATATATGGTTTTACAACCTCCCCCTTCAAGGAAATACCCATGCTTAAGAAGGATTAAATGATCAGTTCAACCTATACACCTAATCACAAAGATTCACTTACATAGTTAAGATGAATTCACCTACTCTTCAAAGAGACCAAACTTACTAGTTTTGACCAGTCGTGACTTGAGTCATCTAACTCTCGACCAAGATGTCCCTTAATGAACTCGACCACACTAAACAAGCTATCCATATCATAATCTAAATAAGTGTCCATACTTCTTCACTCAAAGAATTTTTCTTGAATAGGTACCAATTGAAAACCAAATGTACCATTGATATGTCAGATTGGGAAGTTGTTGTACTCCATGTCCAAACACTAACCTAACAATAAATACGAAGCAACATATCATCCTATGGACATACTTCCATCCATGAAGACACTTAGGTACCCAACCACGGTGCTTATCAGTTCTCTAGGAAAATAGTCTGGATACATGATGTATCCATGCCAATCTTTCATTCTTTGCAAGTGCCAATGAGGACTTATAGTGCAACATTCATCAAACAATTTTCATCAAAGAAAAAATGGAAGGAAAAAACATGTAGTTATCACTTGCTTCTAACCACAACCCTCTTTTGATTTACATTACATCAAACACCCATGCAGGACTTTAAAACATCAACGAGCTATAATAACCCATAAAACATGAAGTATTCCTCATATGGAATCATGTACATACTTGACATATTTGTCTAGTCTTTATCTCGGATCTTCTATACTCACCTATCATTCATTAGAGTCATAAATTCTAACAAAAAACAACTCCAAGATTGTAAAAAATAAATTCTCACAATTACCATGTCTTCTAATATTGAGTTTAATCAAGTGATCAACTAAAACAAACACATAGGATGAACAAAAAATCTATGCAGATCCCTGCTTTCAACAACACATGCAGAGGCTTACCATCTATTTCTTTCACTTATTGCAATTTTGATTGTTCCATTAAGTGGCACCATATCCTTGATCATTCACTAGGCTCATCTTCCTTCTTCATCTCTGTCAAAATATTTATGTTGTCACAATTCATCGTGAGTTTTTCTTTTGCATAATTCTCCATGTCTTCATATTGTCTAGTATTCAATGATTCCTACAAACAATTTTGAATATAACTTTTCTATTGTTGGAATGATCAGTTCCAAGAGAGACTCAATAGTTGATCAGAATAAATCTGACTATGGATTTTCTTCCAACGAGACTTACCATAATGTATTGACATGAAATACTCTGTGTTCCAAGACATCTTAAGGATTTATCGTAAGTTTGAGGTGTTGAGTAACACTGATCATGCAACCTCAACTTCTAAAGCATTTAGAAAGACTTTTTTGATGACCTTTCAATTCACCATGGTGACCTCTTAATGATCTAGATATTACAAAAATGCAAAGACTCCAAATTTAGGATGACAATTTGTTATGACATCTTCTCTTTCCATCAATAAACTCTCAAACATGTCTCTTAACAAAAAAAATTGAAGACTCATATATGGCTTTACTAATCTTCATCATGAACTTGGATACACTATCATAAAATTTGAATACATCACCATGACAAACTCATAAAATTCTGAGCATTAACAAATATCTCCACCATGATTATTAACAAACAATACCTTAAACTTTCAAGCCATGTTGACTCCACAAAAGACTTCACTTGCTAATCCCTTCCCAATGGGATCCAAATGCGTCATAACGCCGAGTGCATAAATTCAATTGGGAGTATGGCAAACAGCGAGAACATGCATGTAAGATATTCTAGGAACGGGCCTCCCTCTTCCATGGCACATCTTCTACCAAAACTTTAAAATCAGTGATGGAAATTCATTCACACCTGAACACAACAAGATAGAAAGATTACATTCTCCTTGACTTGTACGACAAGCCAAGGTGATCATAACCTACTCCTTCAAATTGCAAAAGTCGATCCACTTTTTATACACAAGACAATGTAAGACAATGTTAAGAAGAACACATGCCTTTAGCGCTTCTTTCTCTCGTCTTCCATATATTTTGAACATACTAAGGTTTACAACAATGTCACCAAAAAATTCTCGCCAACTTTAAAGAGTTCCCTTTAGCGAGTTAACTATCAATTTTCTCACTTAAAGTTCGTTCAATATGGCCCTCAAATATTTAATGCCTGAACGGATGGCAAGGAATCTTGCTTCCAGTTTTGGATTCCGCCGCTTCTTCCAATTGTTTCTGGATCAATTTGCGCTTTTCTTCATTTTTTTGAAATATGCTCCGTTCCAATTGTTTCTGGATCAATTTGGGCTTTTCTTCATTTTTTTGAAATATGCTCCGACATTCATGAAAACAATGTTAGACCATGAACTATACAGTTGCAATGAGTCAAGGTACTCTTCTTCGAATCTTTGATGGCCTCCACCACAGGTTCACTCACTGACCAAGACTCGGTCCAGAACTCGCGGGGTGTGTCACTCGCCGTGACTCCGGCTCGAACGGCTCGAAACAAGCGCATGAAAGCCTAAAAAAATGCGTCTTTGAAATCGCTCTAGTACTGCTCCGAGCTCATAATGCACCGATATGGGTGTCGGGAAACGTTGGCATAGCCTACAGTTTGTCGTGCCTCCCTCTCAGCACAGCAGTCGGAGCTCATACCACTGAGATAGTTGGTGACACTCCGTACACAGCACATGAGTTGTGACCTGTTTCCTAGCGATGATATGAGATGAGTTCATCACGTACTATGTCTTCCATTTGTTTAGGTAGGATTGGTCTTTCCAATCAGGGGATCTCATTTTCTGCAAATCTCATTTTCTTTTGCAGATTTTAGTGATTAAGTTTGCATAATATGAGTGCTTTCCGGATGTTTCAGCATATTGAATCCATTTTTGCATTTAAAAATGCAATTTAAACAACAAAAAGGTCGGATTTCACCCAAATTTATATCGTTGGATTTGGACGAAAAAAGGAAAAACGTAGAATGTTTAGACAACGTCATTTTCTTTTTCAATATGCAGTGTTCCATATAAATCTTTCTTTATGTTTTATTTGGTTGTTCCATATACATCCACTTATAAAATGAGATTCATCAAACACTGCATCTTTGTCCATGATGATTATGTGGGTAGTAGGATCCCACAATCTGCACCCCTTAACATCATCCCCATATCAAATATCTACCTGTTTGATCTGGGTCCTACATAGAACGTTGCTAAAAAACCATAAACATCACAACCGAATAATTTCATATTTGATTAATTACCAAATGACTTGTTCATACCTCTTCTTGAATCTTCTTGTCTTTTCAAACCGATGGTGACCGATTTACCAGATAGCAAAACTGCTTCTGTCCACAACTATTGTTGCAACTTGGCATTACTGAACATGCATATTCGATCCCTATTTCCTTGCAATACTTTCCAAGTTCCATGGATATGAACTTACCTTCATCGTATATTCTCAAACACTTGATTGACCTCCCAACACATCAACCTTTCTATAGACCTTCCTTTTTAAAATAGACACACTACTCCACCTCGAACTTTGCATTCAAACAAATTTGACCAAATTCGGCCAAACCGACCAAGTAAGCCTTCACCGCTTACCTCCAGGCCCATTTAGAATGGAGTTCATCAAGCCTTTTATAGGATTCATTACATGCAATTCATGGACACAATACCATAGGATACCCAAAACACATGGACCCGAAAAACCCCCTTCTTTGACCTAAAAAAAAATTTAACTCGTTAACTCTTTCACCAAGTCAAGGTTAACCCAACATACATGCCCTCCCCCAACATATTCAATCTACCTAAATTTACGTCTAAACTTTTTGTAGTTGACTTGATAAACCAGGGGTACGCATGCCTATCTAGGTCATACAGACATATGTCCATTTACATGCAATCAATAATTTCTACAACTCCAAAGTAAATACATTTTTTTTTATTTCACGGTGACTTAACCATCACCGCCCTACACCTTCTATGCAAACATAGGTGGTGAAACCCAATAGACAGACAAAACTTCATCAACCATACCTGTAGATAAATTTTCTTCTATCGTGGAGTCCTCTTTGTATGCTTGTTGTCTTCTCTAACAATCCTTCTTGAGATGCCTAGATTTGTCACAAAACTAACATTTTTCCTTACCCTTATTGTCTTTTGACTTAGACCTGGTTTTACCTTTTTGATCTTTCCATCCGTTTGTAGATTGACCTCTGACCACCATTTCTTCTGTTGTTGAGGTTTCTTTACTAGATGTTTTCTTCATCTCCTCAGACAACAAAGCTCTCACAACAATGTCATAATCAATGACATCTGTTGTGTTAAACCACACAGTTGTGACCAGATGATCCCAAGACTCAGGTAACAAACACAGTAGCGTAACCGCCTTATCCTCATCTTCGAACTTTACTTCCATATTAGTTAATTGACAAATCATAGTATTGAAGACATTCAAGTGATCAGTAATTTTCGTACCTTCTTTCATCTGCAAGATGTACAACTGTCTCTTTAAGAAGATTTTGTTTGACAAGTTCTTTGTCATATACAAACTCTCTAGTTTGGTCCACAAACCTCATGTTGTCTCCTTTCAACGATGTTAAACAATATCTCATCTGCTCGACACAAACGAATAGTACTGAGGGCTCTTGCATCCATATCCTCCCAATTCTCATCTGTCATGTTTGTCAGTTTCTTTGACTTTCCATCCAACGTATTTTTCAATCCTTGTTGCACAAGAAGATCCCGCATCTTGAGTTTCCACAGCGCAACGATATTCTTACCGTTGAATTTCTCCACCTCAAACTTAGAACTATGCACTTTCTCCATTAACACACATCGCCCAAAACAAAATCACATCTACTAATTAACCATGCTCTTATAGTAAAGCAACAAGTTGGAATAAAATGTTTAATCCAAAATATATATAAATATATATATATATATATATATATATATATATATATATAACCTATAAAAATACACTTTTAAACAAACATAACCATCTCACCCTATATTTTATTATATCTCACATTAAAAACACACCTCCACCTTTTAAACATCCACTATTCTACATAACATTTACGTGACCTCATCGACCTTTATAAAATATTATAAAGTTGATCCTCCACAAAGTTTATACCAAGTCGAATACTTTTGAAACCATAAGACAAAACCCTTTCATGGCATGCGAATAAACTATAAACCATGCAAAAAAATTAATATTTTGAAGATCGACGCTCCTTGACTATGGACGGGGGAGTGCGAGTTTCAACTTATCACTCCTCGAAGTATTGAAAGGGAGCGCGAGTTTGAGATTTTCTGGTGCTCTATGGTGCACAAACCAAGTGCGTGGATTTTATGAAAAACAAGATTTCTTAAGTGTGAGAGCGTCAACACACCTCTAACACTTCCTAGGGAGCGTCGATGACTTTTTGCCTTGGTTCACTTGCAACACCTACACAATTAGCCTTGGCTTTGATACCACTTGCTGGGCAGCGGAAGCAAAAAGTAGCATAAAACCAGAGCATAAACGAGCTAGATTAAACATGCATGCAACCCAGAACAACAAACACACAATTGACACAGTGATTTATGTGGAAAACTAAATTGGGAAAAAACCACGGGCAATGATTATCGGTCTTATTCTATTCAAGGGAGAATTACAGTAGCCAACCTAGGCATACAACCATCCTCTTCTCACACGATGTACTCGCTTGCACTCACATTGTACATTGCACTCATATTATCTTCTCTACCTCTATGGGTATGCTCGTATATATAACATCTATCACTCAGTTACACAGATTGATCATGAATAGATAACATAGTTACACGAAAAATTCATAAGTAGATTGCATGCACGCACATGTGCATGCGCACATGCATGTGCATGTGCATCTTCAAGTGACTGCATGGGAAAATTTGTTGGCATGTTTACAACACAACCAAACATACACTATTCATAATATTTTATAGAATCACGAAGGCACCATGCCATTTATGAAATGACACTTGCTCCTATTCACTCAAAATGTTGTAGGATCGATTCCCAAGTAGGTCGTAAGGAGATCGAGAGATCCAAATTGCATTTCCTCTTCAAAGGATGACAAGATTCTACAAGTTCTTCATTTATCAATGGAAGTGGGATGCAATCCTCTCCATGTTTAAGAAGTGGCTCCTTCAAGACAATTACTCTTCTCAAAATTGTTTCTTCTCTCTCTTATAGACACCGTGCACTAAAACATCCATTCACGACAACAATTAGTGCACCTACAGATATGATGGAAAAACACGTTAATGTAAACACATAGTACCAATAAACTCTCCAAATAATCTACTCTCTATTTCCTTGGACCCTCTCATGAGGGAGGCAACCTAATCCCTCTCTCATATCATATTAGAAATGTGTGAAAGTAGACACTTATTTACACAAACTGAGTAATATAGTGAGTTTTCTATTCAGACAATGTAATTGCACACATATAAATACAATAGGATTTGTCTCAAAATAGACAATCTACCTTGATCATGAGATCTATATGGTTGAGTGAATATCTCAACCTCAAACCATTCTATGTGGCATCTAGTTGGAAACAATCTCTCACATCAACTAGTTTCAACAACCTCCTACAACCTAGGAATATACTCTCTACATAGATATCAACTCTCCATAATATTGACCAATAATCATTACAACCACATATGTGACCACACCCAAAACAAGTTACATAATATTAACCAATAACAATTACAACCACATATGGGACGACACCTCAGACAAGTAGGAGTTACATATTCCAACATTATATCAACAAAAACTAATTTGATTAAAAATCAATTAATGAAATTAATTTTCAATGAAGAGTTGAAATCAATGTACCAAGTCATTTTATAGTGCACTATCATTCATATACTCATATTTCATATAAAGTTGATATTGAAATACTTTACTTTAAGGTTAATTTTGAAATAGTTTAATTATGTAACATGTTCAACATTGAAATATTTTTTTTATTTTGTAAATGCTATGTATTGAGTTCACATAAATTATGTGATATCTCATATTCTTAAATATAACTAAATAGTAAATTTTGGCATCTTAAATTGCCATGAACCTGACTTTAACCATAGAAATTTAACTCTGACTTTAATCTTTCTCATGCACAAAAGCTCTATTGAAGAGAACTCTCATAACATAAAACACTTGAACAGAAATAAAGTTGATATTTTTTTAAGCAATTAAACAATGAATTAGATATCCTATCATATAAGGACAATCTCAAAGAACTCTATCATAATTTTATGACATTCTTGTCTACTTCCATTAACCAGTTCTCTATTGAGTTGTTATGCGAAAAGGAAAATAGGTCAGCCAAGCCTATATATGGACTCACAATCTAACATTTCCCCTCTCAATCACAAGTTTGAATATTTATACTAGTAAGGCTACATTAGCTAGTGCATAAACTATAATCATCTTTAATATTCAATATGAAACTTCTAAAATGAGTTGTAATGAATATGCACCTGAAAAATAGCAGATATGGATATTCAATGGTTCATCTTAAATGAACTTTGAAATGGAGAATAAATTTTGGAAGTCAAAAATTGCCATGCCTGAACATTCCTTGAGTAATTAGCGAACAAATATGATCACCATTCTGATATCAGTAAAAAAAATAGGACCATTGAAGTTTTCTTTGTATTTAGACACAATTAGGTGTCTAGTAACATCCTGGTGAATAGTTGAAAAGAAATGAGAGGATTCTAGATTCCATTCTAGATATCCCCAAATACACTGATTTGATAATATAGATTGATTGAATTGTAGATGTATTATTGAGGAGACTAGTTGTCATTCTATAATCCCAAAATCCTGAATTTGTTTTTATTGATAGGACTTCAAAACTTGAAGCCTAACTATTATCACTTATATCCCCCCCTGTTAGGTGCATGGTGAGAAGATTGTTGAAGGGATCCAATATTGAGATTTTGGATTATTCTGGTATTCAATGGTTCATCATTATATGTGGTGTTTTTGGGTTGACCGCTAACCATTTTAAATTGATATCATTTATTTTATGGAACTTTGGTTGACCACTAACCATGTTCATTTCATCAATGCACTCACCCCCTTCAGATGCAAGAGAGTGTCATTTTATCAATGTAGTTCAATTTTATTTTTTTTAGAATGGGTCTCAGTCATGCCCAAAATCATGATATGTAACAATTGTTTGAAATTTATCTTCTTGTTTATTTCATTTATGCAAATAGCTATTTACCTATCTCTGAACTTGACAATAAGACTTATGCAACTTCTTGACTTGTTGATTCCATTACCAATAACTTATCCAATCATAATGAATTGTTTTATTTTTAGCTTTCTTGCTCTTTTTACATTTATATGATTGATGATTTGTCTTCCCACAACAAAGACAAGGAAGGAGATAAAAACATGTATCCTTCACATGACCAACCCGATGACATTGTTGGCACTTATAATTCAAATGTTTAACTGAAACAATTGAAGTGGAATCTCCCTAAAGGAATCCAATGCTTTGGAAGTGGATTGGTCTAGAATATTGGGAATATGAAAGGAAACTTCCTTATAATATTTTATTCATGTCATGTTATATGTTTATTTTTGTATATTTCTTCTTGACATATGATGACAGGATTGAAAATACCATTCCTTACTCGATGGTCTTGCATGCACTAATGAGAGTTTTATTTTATAAGTTGAAAAGATAATTTAATCTAATTTTCAGTGATACTACTTCTAGTATCTCTCCTTGATTCTTCGTATGAGTTATCTTCGTCAATTCACACTATGATTCCTTCTCACGAACAACTAGTGAATCATCATCCATAGCATTTGTTATATATGTATCAACCAATAAGTCATGTGTATCACAAGTAACATCAACCATTTTTATGATGTTATTTGTTGCACATGTTGGATCAACCATATTCTCAATTTTTTTTTATTTTTATATTAATTTTAGTTGAAGTGCTTCAATCAATTATCCAATTCATATAAGGAGCTTTGTGATTCTTTGATTTCTTGATTTTGTTTTTTTAATATGCTTTCCTCCTTTACCCATTTTTAATTCTTGATTGTGTCACCCTTGCTTGTATCATGCTCACTTGGACTTGTTTATTTTCTATCATATTTTCTTTCTCTTATGTCACATTTAGAGTGTCAAGTACTACCAATCATGCACCATAAAGTGTGATTACAATAGTTTTGATTTTGATTGAAAATGACCTTGTTCAATTTTAGGTATATCATTGCACAATTTTTTTTGAAAATATTTACAATTCAATGACTCATACAAAGTAACTTATCCCTTTTAAACTTTTACAATTCAACTATTGATTCAAAGAAATGTTTGTGGTTCATAAATTCACAATTTTTCCCTTAATGTGGTTGTTCATTTTCCAAATTAATTTTGTGTCAAAAATTAGAAACAAAGTAGGCATATGAAGAAAAGAAAAAAAAACAAAAAATAAAATAAAATAAAATAAAATTCATACAACATAAAATAACACAAATTTTGTTAAACTCCCTTATTATTATATCAACACAAATCTAAGAGAAGGATCAAAATAAATATATGATTTTATAATGATATCCTTCTTATGATCACAATGATATTCCCAAGTACAATGAGGAGCCTTCAATGATATTCATATGCATCTTATATGTAAAGTAATATCTCATAGAACTTGAGAATAATTTCACTAATGTTTTGAACAAAAGCTAAGTTAAGTTCTTTGAACCGTTTACGAAGAATTCAAAAATACACAAAGGTGGGAACTTTAGTCCCTCTTTACAAATTAAGAGGAGTTCAATAATGGATGGTAATACCATTCGAACCACTATACTAATTGATATCATTTCATGCATGGTAATGCCATGCTTCCACTTTTACTTGCTTGAATATATACCAGTTTTCAGTATGAAACAAAAGAAAGATATTTCATATAGAAAATGTGGGATGAATGAAGTTTAAAATGCTTAACCAAATAAAACTTTAGTTAGTGCATGGATGTGGAGTCTATTTCTATACCTCATACATGGTCTTCAAATATTCAAATCAACTACGATGTACGTGCATATGATAGATCAAACAACTTTGGGGCATATATTTATTAAGAAGGAATTTGGAACTGTACCTTGCACTAGTGGTAGGTTGTTCCATTTGGGCACTCAATAATTCAAGTTTGTCTTTTATATACTCAGATTTGATTTGATGGACTATTATTTGGAAGAGTATGTTACTGAGATATTGCAAATCAGAGAAAGGACCAGAATGTAAGAATGTAGATATGGTCTAGCATGGTTTTAAGACCTTTGGCTCATATGTGAAGAATTCACTAGAATACTTCCAAAAAATATTCTTCTTCTTAATAGCTTTTATTTTGGTATGGAAATAATAGAATTTATAATCCAATATTATTATGTTTTTGATGATTTTAATGTTGAGGAAAAGATAGATAGATTTGTTCACCTTCTTAGAGAATAGGCCAAAGAATATCATACAAATCATATATGATATTTTACTAGGGTGTAACCTAGTGTAACTCGATGGAACAACCCTTGGTTTTTTCCTGTAGGGGTGCAAATCTTACAAAAATTTAATTTGAATAAAATAAATAGGAGCATAGAGAGATTGATTTGGAATGGTAGGTATCTGATTTAATGCAACAAAAATGTCAAGTGAGAATTCTTATGGGCCATCCTTGATAAATTATGGACCTGCCACATACAAAAACTTTATCCAACATTAAGGTAGGAAATGATGATAGGATTACAATGGTTTCGACCACTGTCTTTTATATTAGTGTATTTTTTTTAGGATAGTAGAGGCATAGGATTGGTCGGTTGCTTGAAGACACCAGAGGGAACATTTGAAGAATTCCATTATCATTCAATCTCTCATGGAGAATTCAAACTCATGTTCAGAATGATTTCAAAAAGACATAGGTTGTAGAAACATATATTCAATAACATCAAATTGAGACTACAATGATGACAGTTGTTGTAGAAATATGGAAAAAAAAAAAAAAATCTCAACCCTCAGTTTCATGTGGCTTACCTAGTGCTCATCAAGGATGATTAAAATTCACTCAATATACTCATGTATCTTGGACTAGGAAGATTTTTCTGAAAGTTAAAGAATAGAATAAGAAATGTATCAATCAAATCCCAAATGTATCAATCACGTAGTTGGATAACACATACCTCACTATAAAATAAATCTCTACCTAATATTCGATTCACAACTCATGGATGAATAGATCAAACAAATCGATGAAGATAGAAAATATTTTCAATCAATATTACTTACAGATAAAAAAAAAATCCATGCAAGAAAAAAATTGTACATAATATTTTAATACTCTATAGGTTTATAATGTTTTACAATACTAGATTCTCAAATAATATCGAGAAAAAATATAGATATACTATAAGGAAATTGTGAGATCTACAATCACAACATAGGAAATGTAGATGAATTCCCCTTTGATATTATTCTCTCACACTCATAGTGCAAATACAATTGACAATATATATTATAGACTATTGTCAATACAAATGTAAATCAAATAAAGGTAATGATGACCTTTTTTATGATTGTATCACAAAATGGATGTAGATCTGCAATTTTGTTTATGTAGATTTCACGACTATTCTCTCATCGATCATTACCATTGAGAGATTTTGTCATTCCAGCTTCAGTGGATCACTACCATGGTGCCATCATTCCCTTATGACCATAACAGTTATGATACCATGTTAATAAATAGAGAAATCACAATACAAGAGACAAGGACTCGGTGGAAAAGTATTTAGGATACTCTCAACCCATGTATTCATCTATTGATATTGAAATTTATAATATGTGTATTTGAAAACATCTATATCTAAATCTCACTGTCAACTTATTAGAACATAGTGAAAACACCTAATCAGTAGATTAGGATGACAAGTCATAATAATATGGTCTTAATACTTTGTGATTGTCTAGGGACTCACAAAATAACATCATTTTCCATACGAAGGATTTGAGTGATATCAATAAGGGGTGAAGGTATGACCTCATTGTCGATTTATGGTTCTCAAATAGAAGTTCACCATTGTTGATGGTGCACTAATTTATTTCCCAACAATAAATTTCACAATACCTACAAAACTTTTGAAATAACTGTAAACTATTGTGCCTCACACGCCACCCCAATTACCCCCCACCACTTTTTTCTAGTAGTTATAAACCCGCTTCAATTGAAATGTACATATCTCATCCTTAATCTGAAACGATTTATTAACTTGATATTTAAAAATTTTACAACCCCCTTGATAAATCAATGTGAGACTATATTGACCAACAAGTGAAACACATGTGATCTATACTTAGTACAAAATAAAATATAGAAAATCCATAAAATGTTATTAAAAAAAACATGAAACTCTATAAATGTTAATCAATCCGATAAACACTTTGAAAAAACAACAATATCCTAAAAAAATTAAATACATAAAAACTCATCATTTATTAATTGTGTTCAACTCTCATTGCCTATTAATGAAACATAAAAATAAAAAAACATAATTTAAAAGATGGTTTATTCTTCCCTTAAATGAAGGGAAATAAAGATGAATCGTATATTTCATCTAACACATAACATAATACAAACCCTACACTAAACAATTCACAAACATATATTTCACTCTAAACACTCTAAATGACAACACAATGTCATCAAAATATCCTTGCATTAAAATAACAATGACCTTCACATAAAATATTTAATACTGCATTATGTTTTCAATGTTGACTATACATTTCTTCAACATGACTTCCGAGTTCACTAGACACTCATTCCTCCTTTTGTTAAAATGACATTTTTAAGGTTATGTTGGAATAAAATAGTATAGAATATGTGATAGAACTTGAATAATTGATGGGAACATATGAATTTATATATAGAGAGAGTTGTGTTCTAAATATTCATTAATATCTTGCTTATTTATTTCCATAATGAAGATAACAAGTTATAGAAGCTATTCTATTTTTCATTTAAAATTTTATGTTTATGTCTTATTTGTTCACATATACAACAATGCATCATCACATGCATTTTATTTTCAATTTTTCTTTGTTTCCAAAGTAAGTATAGATGTTTAATGGGTAAAGATTTATCATAAAAAAAAAATTCTTCAATTTTTATTTTTAATTCATTTCATCTCTATCAACATTTATGGTGAATCACATCCATATGTTTAACTCGATAATGCATATTATAAATTGATATATTACTTCTCCTTTTCATAGTAACATACTTGCTTCTAAGTTAAGGTCATAGAGTAGGGTGTTTGTAATTTAATTACTAGTTCCTTAATAATATTCAATCTATTTCTCTCGAATGTGAGCGTCACCCTTGTCCACCTAGCGGGCTCCTCAAGTCCCCTCAGCATGCAACACCAAAATTGGGTGCGCTCCACCTCACCCCCTCCTCATGTGTATTAAACTCCCTCTCATCCCGAGGTGTCATTCCATTACTCCTCCCATGGCTCGTGCTCCCCATCTGCATGGTTATTGTACATTGCACCAGTCCACGTGCTTGTGAAGGTTCGTAAAATTAATGGTGCACGATCTGACCCCCGCCCCCATCCTCTTGGCACCTA
>JZKD02S1633960.1:961079-980669 GCA_000966675.3 Picea glauca | reverse complement strand
ATTAGGTCTTCTTACATCCGCCTTATTCTATTTTATTGAAAGGTCTTATTAATATTGACCTTTATTACATTCGAATACATTAATCTACCTATGTGCGGGTTAGGACCTTAACAGACACAAAGCCTCATTGTTCCTATTTTTAAAAATGGGGATAGAAACATTCCCTCTAATTATAGGACCATTATGATTAGCCCAATTTTAGCCAAGCTTTATGGAATTATTTTGGATAGAAAGTCATAGTAAAAGAACTAAAGGCCATGCCGAGTTTAGGAGATATCATTCAACTTTGGACCATATTATTACCTTTAGGATCATTGCAGAGGAGTTCTGCAATACGAAAACCAATTGTTTTTGTTATTTTGTTGACTTTAGAAAATCTTTTGACATGGTTCCTAGGAAAAACATTTGGAATAGGTTGGAAGAGATAAAAGTGCCTCTCGACCTGAGGGTTGCTTCAATAAGGATGTATGATAATGTTATTGCTAAGTATAAAAACATTGAGGGCTGGTCAAAAGAGATGAACTGCAATATCAGAGTCAAACACGGTTGTCTCTTATCCCCTACCCTTTTTGGCATATACATTGACAAGTTAGAAGAATGCTTGGAAAAAGCAGGTTGTGCAGGACCTAGTCTCATTGGTATAGTCATCAATATTCTTCTTTATGTTGATCATATCATTCTTATGGCAAGGAGTCCCCATGATCTTCAAAACCAACTAAGAATCCTCAAGGGATTTTGCTCCAATACGGGTATGAATGTTAATATTGATAAGACTAAGGTCATGATTATTAAATCCAATAAGATCCCTTACGATACCTTTGTATATGTCAACAACTTGGAGGAAGTGACTTCATACAAATATCTTGGAATTGATATTCACCACAAGCTCAATTGGAAATATAGCATTGAGAAAAGGATTATTGGGGGATGGAAAGCTTATCATGGGCTTGGAAACAATTGTAAATTGGTTGATCTTTGGAGTTGGGAGAAGAAGAAACTCCTCTTTGAGAATCTTTTTACACCTGTTATTCTTTATGAATGTGAAGTCTGGGGCTGTAGTATCTCTCATGAATCCTTGAGAAAGATAAAGAAAATACAAAAGAATTTTATAACCTATAATCTCTAAATTAAAGGAAATACGCCCTATCCCATCCTCCTCTTAGAAACAAGCCTCTCCTCCATTGAGAGAATGGCTATGACTAGATACCTAATGTATAAGAAAAAGTTAAACAACATGGAAGATAAGAGGCTACCTAAAATTGCTTCAAAATCAAGTCATAACCACCATCGACTCAAGCGAGGATGGCATAAAGACGCCTGGTCTTGGCTAAGCTATTGGGGAGTCATGGAAGAAACCATTTTGCAGAATAAAGATACTATTAAAAAAAGGTCAAATCACAATTTAAGGAGAAAATGTGGTGTGATAAAGAATTAGAGGAAAAAAGAAAATTAAGGTATTATAAAGATGTAATCAACCCTAATCTAGAAGATCAAAATTATCTATCTTTTTTTCCAAGTGTAAAGAAAAAAAAAAGCATTGCTAAGATAAGAACAAATTCTCACGAGCTCCATAATGAAATTGGGCGTTGGTCAGTTCCTAAAACGACATGGGATGAAAGAGTGTGTCACCTTTGTGACACTAAGAAGGTTGAATATGAAAAGAACTTTCTCTTAGATTGTCCAGCCTATACCCATATTAGATCTCATTTTCAAAATATTTATCACACTACCAACCTTCCTATCCTCTTAACTCAACAAAATTATGGTGATCTTGGAAAGCTTCTCTTAATGCTTTTCGAGCACAAAAACAAAATTCTAAAGAATCACAAGTAATCACTTACCCTCTTAAGGTCTAATAGACCAATCCAGTCTTAGTGGACTTTAATCATCATCATCATAATCATCATCAATATTTTTGTTGTATGTTTTTTATATATTCTTTATTTCGCTCATTATATTGTTTTGTATTCATCTTCTGACAGAGAAAATCTTAAGTTAATTATAACAAATCTTTGAACAATTTGAGTTGGTTAATAGTTAGTTTGATGCGTAATGTGTTTGTCTTTCAAATTATTTGTGATTGCATGGAACGATTGTTATTTGAACATATTTATATGTCATTGCATATATTTAAAAATGTTTCATCTTTTTTAAGTATGTCCAATTGTGAAATCCTGAAAAATGTTAAATGTCCAGTTGAACTTTTAATGGGGTATGAAATTCTACTTTTTATGTTGATATAATTAGATGTAATAATATGGGTGATACACATGTTTAATAGTACAACATTTTTGAGGATATGTTAACATGATGATTCAAAAAATGAGTTTATGTTCATTTATTTTGTAGATTTAAAAGTAAGATTAACAAAAAAAATGTGGTTTATAATTAAAAAATTAAATTTATAACATAATTTTGTGATAATTTGGTTTTTAACTAAAGTAATGTTTGTTAGTTTACATACTTTTATCATTTATTTTGAAAATATTATAAAATTGTGCCCCCAATGTTGAGTAAAACCACAATTAATGAAGTAATTTAAAATCTTGATAGCAATCAACTTACAAAATAATGACAAAAATAACAATACGAAGATTTGCATCCACAAAATTTTAAAGCCAATATAATTCCTGTCACTGGAGATCATAACTTTTTATAATAACAATTTTTAGTGGAGAAGAGTTTATTCAAAAAGAGTAATTAGTACAATGGAAAATAACATTTATTCATATGTAATTTGTGTTTTGAAAAAACAAATAGTTAGAATGAATATGTATAATGAAGTATCTATGCAATTATAGTTGGAATTTTATAATTATAGTTTCAACCATATTTAACTTTGTAATTTATAAAAATAAACATGATGGTGATAACCATCTTATAACAAACATAAACAACATCTAAAATACACATTTATATTCACTAAATAAGGTCATATAATTATGTATACCTCTAGCACATATAAACGCCATTAATTAGCTAGCACACATTTCTAATAATTTAACAGGGCATCATCATTATGGTCACATCTAACAAAAGACAAGTATTTTATAACATCATCATCACACACATCTAACAAGCATCATTTAGCATACACATCTATAAAGCACATTTAACATTAAACATATATGACATGACCTAAAAATGTACACATCAACATCAACATATAAATTAATTAAGTATATCATCATGATCAACCAAAAAAATGCACGTCTAATGAACTATGTTATAACATACACATCTATCAAGAAAATTTAACAAACATGTCTAACAGGACGTAACCATATACACATCAACATCAACATATAAATTAAGTACATCATCAACATGATCAATAGAAAAAAAACCCATATATATATATATATATATATATATATATATATATATATATATATATAATGGAGAAGTCAAATAACTTCTATAAAATATTGGGTCGAGCCACTGGGATAATCTGCATATCTACAAAATAAGTGGATGAGTGGTATAGTGGAAGATGATGGATGATGAATAGGTCTTGCTTTCTCATCTAAGTGAGGTGAAAGAGTAGAATGAGGAATAGTTATGCTATGCTCATCTAGGTGAGGTGAAAGAGGAGGAATAATATGTGTTGCCTCCTCATGATTTGGGTGAGGTGGAGGAGGATAAGTATGAGGAGAATGTGGAGAAATATTATCACGACCACCCTCATCAATCGATGGGGTACTAGACAAATGGGTCATACTAGAGTAAGATATGTGCATATAATCATGATCCCTCCTCATTTCTAGTATCTTGGAAGATCAAATGATATGATGCATAAGAGGCATAAAATCACACGACATCTCCCTCCAAATATCCAAGAGTGTACAATCTGCCCTGATGTCTCACATCAGGGTAGGGAAGACTCTCACCTCAGTCAAAAGTGTAGAGACTCTCACCTCAGTCAAAAGTGCAGAGAGTCGGTCAACAAAATCCAACTTGAATATGGTATCAGGACTATGAAACATGTCGCCTACTATCTTCACCTAAGGACTCTAACCCGCCATAACCTCATGCATCATCTCCTTATAGTCATCTGCTAGGGGAGAAAGTAAATCCCTAATGAAAGTGCCAATATCTGCAAAATATATAGTACAGAACAATAATTACAAAATTAATTCATTAAACAATTTAGTAAAAAAAGTTAAAGAATGTGTTAGAATTAATTTTGTTCTAATTAAGTAAGACAATAAAATGAAACTATATTAATTTAAACAAAACATTAATATTACATTTATCATCTAGTGGATCATATGGTGTGAAGAGGATGTTCGGACATCCTCGCCAATCCAAAACCGCGTAAGCACATGAAACCATGACAAACAACGAATCTTCCACACTCCCTAGTAGCCCTAGTGCATCTCGAAAAATATTGGCCGGAAACTGATCTGAAATGATCTTTTAAATGACTTGGTTAAGTATGTTGCATGGAAACGTTTACCAATTAAGACTTAATAAGAAATAGAATAACCTTAAGAATAGAATTTGCATCACATAAGAAGTGAAAAAAACAAACTATAAGTAGATTTAAGACACCACCAGTTGATAACGGAGTTCAGAAACTCTACCTATGTCTCTAGGCCTTTGTCTCAATGGGGGGGGCTTCTTTATTAATTTTCAATTCTCAAAATTTAAATCAAAATTACATAATTTAAGTCTCTGATTGACTCATTTTTGTTCTTCTCTTTCTCAAGAACTTGATACAACAAACGACACTGGAAAAGGTGTAGTAGAACTCCCAGAAATGGCCTCCAAAGCTCATTTACTCTCATGGCTTCCCTGAATAAAAATTTCTTGCTCTCTATAATGTGGAATCATTCTATTGTTATAAACTTCCCTTTGTTGACAAAACATGTTAGGTTTATATATAAACTGATTTGGGGATAAAATCCCAACTTCCCCCAAGTTTATGGCCTCTTTCTAGGCTCATATACTCCAAAAGTGGGCAAGAATCCAATTAAAATAGGGAATAAATTAATTACAAATTTTATAATATGGTTTAAAACCCATATTTTTCCCAAAACATCTATGCACACCCTTTTCTAATGAGATTCAATTCATATGGCACACCATGTGGTCGAGTGTTGTTCCACATGGCACACGTTCCCCTTTTGAACTAGCTCCTCGTCATGTGCCTTGGTCGACACACTAGCCTTGTCAATCGAGAACTATCCCTTAACTCTACACGATAAAAAAACAAAATCTTTATCTTCCATTTATGTTAATAGGAGACACATGTGGTACGTTGGTTAGCGCATTGTGGTAAATTCATTATGCCTAGGAGGTCATGATTTTAAATCCACTGCAGATGTTTAGAAAACAAAAATTCCCCGACCCTTATTGTCCTAACCTAGGGTGCCACATGGAACCACTGGATTGGGCCATGTGTTAGCCTTCCACTGGCTCGTACCAACCCAATCATCTACCCAATCAACTACATAGTACACCATGTGTCATTTCCTCAGACAGCCACCTATCAAACACATCACTGCCAACCTATCATCCATACTTCCATGTGTCAAACTGTCACTAGGCCACGTCATTGTATGGACTACCATGTGTCAGTCCATACAGTCCACATGTCTGCCACATCAACCCCATTCCAAATCTACATGACGTGTTAGCCTCTAGTGCTGCCACATCTCTATGTTGATGTCATCATGATTTCATGTTGACCTGATTTTCCACATGTGGGTCGTACTGTTGACATCGTCAGTATGGATTGTTGACTTTGATCTTTAACTTTTTTTCATGTTTGGAGAAAAATTCAAAACATGATATCTTTCGAATACAAAGTCCATTTTCAAAAAAGAATATACTACCAGAATTTGTGTGACAAGCACTAAGTGATGTCGTTGGTTTTGTCCAAATCCAAGAACTTTGAATTTTGTTTTTTTTGGATCTATTTGGGATCACACCTCCCCACTAAATCTTTTTTCTCCTCCAAAAGGATATTAATAAGACATCAAGTGCGGGATAGACCTCCCCACTTGTCCTTTATCTATCAAATTTGTCATGTGCACTCATTGCATCATAATCAATTGCAAAATAACCATGGTAATTGAACACATATGGTTAGCCATATTTATTTGTTCACATCCTTCTGAATTCACTACCATCCATGTATAAAACATTAACAACGATAACAACATCAGAAACATGATTGAAAATGAACCAACATGTCTATTCTTCTTTACAGGTGTGGATGGAAAAAACTCATCTTCAAGCAAAGTATGGCTAGATCTATATGCTACTATCATTTTAGTTTCTTGCTTAAGATCAACTGGTACAATCATTTGTGTATTTCTCGCATAAGTTGCCTTCTTTAATTGTTCCATTGCAAAAATATATTGATTCCCTTTAACATTATGAGGATGCACAACATATTTTGTTCTTTCTTTAATTAATGGATATCGATTATGTTCCCTGAAGAAGATTTCTTTATGATCATATAAATAAGGGATACCCAAGACCATTCCACATGCTTCTAGCGGTACCACATCACATATTATCTCATCCACAAACTTAGATGTAATTGCAAACTTTATGACACATTGCTTTGTTATGGGAAAATTGTGATTTTTCTTATCGAATTTAATGAGTAGGGTTTCTGATGCAACTTAGTTTTTAATCTCAATTTATTAACCACTTCTTTTGAAATTAAGTTACCTTGAGATCCTCTATTTAACAAAGTGTTGATCTTGGTATGTTTCATAATGACCCTTATATGAAACAATTTACTTCTTGAATCAAAACCATTGCCAATTTTACCTCACAAACAAACTATTGTGATTTTAGTCTCATCACCTGAATCTACCCCAACTCTATTGGTTGTGCTATTGTTGCAACTTTTTTCCTTCCCTTTTTTTCTTTGAATCATTTTGGTCTCTTATTTGGGTGCAATTTCCAACAATGTTCATCATCGTTCCCTTCTTAACTGCAATTATTGCAAGAGAGATTCTCTTCCTTCGATGTAGATGAGTTTTATTAATTCACATTCCCTTTTCCTTTTTCTTCGTTCTCTGAAGATGATTCCCCTAATACACCAACACCAGTTTTTCCGGCTTCAATATATGTCACATGAATAGAAACCTCATCAATATTAGTAGGTCCAAACATAAACACAATATTACGATATGAGAAGACAAACCTCCTATATACTTCATAAGAGTTTCTTGTGTATGTAATGGAATATTTAACATCAAAGCCATCTTACAAAATTCTTCTATGTATTCTTCCATTGATTGTCCTTGTCTTAATTTAATACTTTGCCATTCAATTAAATCCTTTTTCTTATACCCTAAAGGATAGAACTATTTTTGAAGTGAAAAAATGAAATCTTTCCATGATGAGCATACATTACCAATTTGTTGAGTACCATGTTCCAACTTACTCTTCCACCAGATAAGTGTTTTGCTAGCAAGATGAAGCAATGCCAATTTGATCTTGGTTTCCTCATCATTGATTTTTTTCACACTATAATATACCTCCATCTGTCTGAGCCAATTATCAATATTTTCAACATTGACTTATCCATTATACATGGGAAACTCGAATTTCACATTAAGTTCAAGTAATTTCATATCAAGATTATGTTTATGGGAATGAGAATTCTTTCTTGCAGAAATAGAATTTGAACTTGTACTTGAAGAAGAAGAAGATGGAGATGAAGGAGGTCAAGGAGGAGGTTTTGGAGGGTCTCCTCATTCTTCACTCTCTGTTTCTTTGAAGATTACCCTCGAACAAGTCTCTTTTGTTCCAAGTAATATTCATACAATACTTTTACCATCTTCGACATGGCAAAGAAGGTTCTTTGAAAATCTCTTTCATGTTGAGAAATTCCTTCTTCACATGCCATATTCTCACTTTGAGATGTCCTTTTTCTTGATCCAATCTCAGGATCTCCTTCTACAAGCTCTCATTTACCATGCTTTAACTTTTCCCTAGTAATCATGCATACTAAAAAACAACCAACTATCAACCTGCTTTGATACCACTTGATTTGAAATGATATTTTAAATGACTTTGTTACTTAGTATGTTGCATGGAAAATTTTACCAGTTAAGACTTAATAGGAAAGAGAATAAGCCTAAGAATAGAATTTGTAGCACATAAGAAGTAAAAACAACAAACCATAAGCATATTCAAGGCACCATAAGTTGATCATGGAGTTCAGAAACTCTACCTACGTCTATGGGCCATTGTCTCAATGGGGGAGGCTTCTTTATTAATATTCAATTCTCAAAATTTATATCAAAATTACATAATTTAAGTCTCTGATTGACTCAATTGTGTTCTTCTCTGTCTCAGGAGCCTAATGCAACATACGACATTGAAAAAGGTGGAGTAGAACTCCCAGAAATGGCCTCCAAAGCTCAGTTACTCTCATGGGTTCCCTGCATAAAAATGGCTTGGTCTCTACAATTTGGCATCATTATGTTGTTCTAAACTTCTTGTTGTTCATAAAATGGGTCAGGCTTATATAAAAATTTATTTGGGGATAAAATTACAACTTCCCCCAATTTTCTATCTTATTTCTAGGCTCAGATCCTCCAAAAATGGGCAAGAATCCAATTAAAATAGGGCATAAATTAATCACAAATTTTATAATATGGTTTAAAACCCGTATTTGGCCCAAACAATCTATGTGTGCCCTTTTCTAATGAGCTTCATGTCATATGGCACACCATGTGTTCGAGTGTTGTTCCACATGGCACCCATGCCCCTTTTGAACTAGCTCATGGTCATGCGCCTTGGTCGATGGGCTAGCCCCGCTGACAGGGCGCTATCCATTAACTCTACATGATACAAAAAAAAAAACCTTATCTACCATTTATGTTAATAGGAAACACCTCTAGTACATTGGTCAACACATTGTGGTAAATTCATCTCACCTAGGAGGTCAAGATTTCGAGCCCACCGACAGACATATAGAAATTGTTTCTACACCTATCCTTATTGTCCTAACCTAGGGTGCCACATGGAACCATTGGATTGGGCCATGTGTCACCCTGCCACTAGCTTGTACCAACCTAGTCAGCTTCTGAGTTGACTGCATAGTATAGCATGTGTCACTTCCTCAGACTGCCAACTATTGGCCACATCACTACCAGCCTGTCATTTGTACTTCCATATTTCAAACTATCACTGGGCCACGTCATTATACAGACTACCTACCACGTGTCAGTCCATACAGTCCATGTGTTTGCCACATCAACCCCTGAAAATGTCAAATCTGCATGACATGTGTTAGCCTCTGGTGTTGCCACGTCTGCATGTTGATGTCATCGTGATGTCATGTTGACATCATCTGCCACATGTGGTTCGTACTACTGTCATCATCAGTATGGACTATTGAATTTTACCTTTGACCTTTTTTCATGTTTGGAGAAAACTTCAGAACACAATATCTTTCGAAAACAATGTCCATTTTCGAAAAAAGAATATATTACTGGAATCAACATGATGAGCACTATGTGATGGCATTGGTTTCGTCTAAATCCAAGAAATTTGAATTTTTGTCCTTTTTGGGCCATTTTGGATCACACATCCCAACTAAGACCTTTTTGTCCTCTAAAAAGATATTAACTAGACATCAAGTGTGGGATAAGCCTCCCAAGTTGTCCTTTATCAATCAAATTTGTCCTGTGCACTTGACACATCATAATCTATTGCAAAACAACCATGATAACTAAACACATACGGTTAGCCATATTTATTCGTTCTCATCCTTATGAATGCAATACCATCCATGTAGAAAACAATAGTTGTGATAACAACATAAGAAACATGACTGAAAATGAACCAACATGTCTATTCTTCTTTACAAGTCTCGACAAAAAAAACTCATCTTGAAGCAAAGTATGACTAGATCTATATGCTACTAAAATTTTACTTTCTTGCTTAAGATCAACTGGTACAATCATATGTGTATTGGTTACATAAGTTTCCTTCTTTAATTGGTCCATTGTAAAAAGACATTGATTCCCTTTAATATTATGAGCATGCACAACATATTTTGTTCCTTCTTTAGTTCAGTGATATTGATTATCTTCCTTGAAGAAGATTGTTTTGTGATCATATAAATAAGGGCTACCCAAGACCATTCCACATGCTTCTAGCAGTACCACATCACATATTACCTCATCCAAAAGCTTAGATGTAATTGCAAACTTTATGACACATTGCTTTGTTATGAGTAAATTGGTTTTTTTTCTTATCCAATTTAGTGAGTAGGGTTTATGATCAAACTTAGTTTTTAATCCCAATTGCTTAACCACTTCTTCTGAAATTAAGTTAGCATGAGATCCTCTATCTAACAAAGTGTCGATCTTGGTATGTTTCATAATGACCCTTATATGATACAATTTACTTCATGAATCAAAACCATCACCAATTTTACCTGGCAAATCAACTGTTGTGATTTTAGTCTCATCACCTGAATTTGACCCCAAGTCTATTGGTTGTGTTGTTGCTACAAATTTTTTCCTTCCCTTCTTTTCTTTGAACCATTTCGGTATCTTCTCTAGGTGCAATTGCCAGTAATGTTCATCATCGTTCCGTTATTTATTTTGATGCTTGCAAGACATTTTCTCTTCCTTCACTATTGTTGAGTTTTCTTTCTTCACATTCCCTTTTCCTTTTCCTTCTTTCTTTGAATATGATTCCCTTGATACACCAACTCTGGTTTTCCCTAATTCAATATATTTCTCTTGAAAAGAAACCTCATCAATATTAGTAGGTCCAAAAATAAAAACATCATTATAAATATGATAAGGAAAACCTCCTATATACTTCATAAGAGCTTCTTGTGTATGTAATGGAATACTTAACATCAAAGCCATCTTATAAAATTCATGTATGTATTCTTCCATTGATTGTCCTTTTCTGAATTTAATACTTTTCCAATCAATTGAATCCTTCTCCTTATACCCCAAAGGATAGAACTATTTTCTAAGTGAAAAAACAAAATCTTTCCATGATGGGAATACATTACCAATTTGTTGAGTACCATGTTGCAGCTTACTCTGCCACCAAATGAGTGTTGTGCTAGAAAGATGAAGCAATGCCAATTTGATCTTGGTTTCCTCATCATTGATTTTTTTCACAATACAATATACCTCCATTTGTCTTACCGAATTATCAATCTTTTCAAAATTGACTTCTCCATTATACACGGGTAACTCGAATTTCACATCAGGTTTAAGTAATTTCATATCAGGCTTATGTTTATGGGAATGAGAATGTTTTCTTGCAGAAGTAGAATTTGAACTTGTACTTGAAGAAGAAGATGATGGAGATGAAGGAGGTTAAGGAGGTTAAGGAGGAGATTTTGGAGGGTCTCCTCCTTCTTCACTCTCTCTTTCTCTGAATATTACCCTTGAACAAGTCTCTTCTGTTCCAAGTAATATTCATACAATACTTTTACCATCTCCGACATGGAATAGCAATTTCTTTGAAAATATCTTTCATGTTGAGAAATTCCTTCTTCAGATGCCATCTTATCACTTTGAGATGTTCTTTTTCTTGATCCAATCTCAAGATATCCTTCTACAAGCTATCCTTTACCACGATTTAAATTTTCCCTAGTAATCATGAATTCTCAAAAACAACCAACCAACTATCAACCTTCTATGATACCACTTGATCTGAAATGATCTTTTAAATGACTTGGTTAAGTATGTTGCATGGAAAATTTTACCAGTTAAGACTTAATAAGAAAGAGAAGAAGCTTAAGAATACAATTTTCAACACATAAGAAGTAAAAATAATAAACCATAAGCATATTCAAGATACCATCAGTTGATAACGGAGTTCAAATACTCTACCTACGTTTTTGGGGCTTTGTTTCAATGGGGGAGGATTCTTTATTAATATTCAATTCTCAAAATTTACATCAAAATTACATAATTTAAGTCTATGAATGACTCAGTTGTGTTCTGATCTGTCTCAGAAACCTGATGCAACAAATGACATTGAAAAACGTGGACTAGAACTCCCAAAAATGGCCTCCAAATCTCAGTTACTCTCTTAGATTCCCTGCATACAAATGCATTTTTCTCTACAATTTGGCATCATTATGTTGTTCTAATCTTCCTTTTGTTGATAAAACAGGTTAGGCTTATATAGAAATTGATTTGGGGATAAAATCCCAACTTCCCCCAAGTTTCTTGCCACTTTCTAGGCTCAGATCCTCCAAAAATGGGCAAGAATCCAATTAAAATAGGGAATAAATTAATTACAAATTTTATAATATGGCTTAAAACCCATATTTGGCCCAAAACATCTGTGTGTGACCTTTTCTAACATGCTCTGGGTCATATGGCACACCATGTGGATGAGTGTTGTTCCACATGGCACCCACGCCCCTTTTGAACTAGCTCTTGGTCATGCGCCTTGGTTGGCGAGCTAGCCCTGCTGACCGGGCGTTATCCCTTAACTCTACACAACAGAAAAAAAAAATCCTTATCTTCCATTTTTTTTATCAGGAAACACTTATGGTACATTAGTGAGCTCATTGTGGTAAAGTCATTTCGCCTAGGAGGTTATGATTTCAAACCCACTGACAGATGTATAGAATTTGTTTTTGCACCAACCCCTATTGGCCTAACCCAGGGTGCCACATGGCACCACTGGATTGGGCCACATGTCACCTTGCCATTGGATCGTACCAACCCAGTCAGCTTCCTAGTTGACTGTACAATACACAATGTGCCACTTCCTTAGACTGCCTCCTATCAACCATGTCATTGCTAGTTTGCCATTTGTACTGTCATGTGTCAAACTGTCACTGGGCCACGTCATTGTATGGATTACCACATGTAATTCTTTACAGTCAACCTGTTTTCCACATCAGCCCTTGAAAATGCCAAATCTCCATGACATGTGTTAGCCTCTGGTGTTTCCACGTCTGCATGCATATGTCATCATGATGTCATGTTGATGTCATATGCCACATGAGGGTCGTACTATTGACATCATCATTATGTAATATTGACTTTGACCTTTGACTTTTTTGCATTTTTGGAGAAAACTTCAGAATACAATATCTTTTGAATACAAAGTCCATTTTCGAAAAAGAATATACTATCGAAATCAACATGACGAGAACTATGTGATGGTGCTAGTTTCGTCTGAATCCAAGAACTTCAAATTTTTGGCCTTTTTGGATACATTTTGGATCAAACTTCCCCACTAAGACCTTTTGGTCCTCCAAAAGGATATTAACAAGACATCAAGTGTGGGATAGGCCTCCCCACTTGTCATTTGTCTATAAAATTTGTCCTATGCACCTGTCACATCATAATCAATTGCAAAAAACCATGATAATTGAACACATATGGTTAGCCATATTTATTCTTTCACGTCCTTATGAATTCACTACCATCCATGTAGAAAACAGTAGCAACAATAACAACATTAGAAACATGACTGAAAATGAACCAACATGTATATTCTTCTTTACAGGTCTGGATGACAAAAACTTATCTTGAAGCAAAGTATGGCTAGATCTATATGCTACTACCATTTTACATTCTCGCTTAAGATCACTTGGTACAATCATATGTGTATTGATTGCATAAGTTTCCTTATTTAATTGTTCCATTGTAAAAAGATATTGATTCCCTTTAATATTATGAACATCCACAACATATTTTGTTCCTTCTTTAGTTAATTGATATTGATTATGTTCCCTGAAGAAGATTGTTTTGTGGTCATATAAATAAGGGCTACCCAAGACCATTCTGCATGCTTCTAGTGGTACCACGTCACATATTTACTCATCCAAAAACTTAGATGTAATTGCAAACTTTATGACACATTGCTTTGCTATGCGCAAATTGTGATTTTTTCTTATCCAATTTAGTGAGTAGGGTTTGTGATGCAACTTAGTTTTTAATCCCAATTTCTAAACCACATCTTCTTAAATTAAGTTAGCTTGAGATCCGCTATCTAACAAAGTGTCAATGTTGGTATGTTTCATAATGACCCTTATATGAAACAATTTACTTCTTCAATCAAAACCATCGCTAATTTTATTTGACAAACCAATTGTTGTGATTTTAGTCTCATCACCTGAATCTAACCCCAAGTCTGTTGGTTGTGCTACTGCTGCAACTTTTTTCCTTCCCTTATTTTCTTTGAACCATTTCGGTCTCTTCTACGGGTGCAATTTCCAACAATGTTCATCAATGTTCCCTTATTTCTTGCAATGCTTGCAAGAGAACTTCTCTTCCTTCAATATTGATGAGTTTTATTTCTTCACATTCCCTTTTCCTTTTCCTTCTTTCTTTGAAGATGATTCCCCTGATACACCAACTCCAATTTTTCCTGCTTCAATATATGTTTCTTTAACAAAAGACTCATCAACATTAGTAGGTCCAAAGATAAACACAATATTAAGAATATGGGAAGGAAAACCTCCTATATACTTTATAAGGGTTTCTTGTGTATGTAATGGAATATTTAACATCAAATCCATCTTATGAAACTCATCTATGTATTCTTCCACTGATTGTCATTTTCTTAATTTAAGAATTTTCCATTAAATTAAATCCTTCTTCTTATACCCCAAAGGATAGAGCTATTTTCTAAGTGAAAAAATAAAATATTTCCATGATGGGAATATATTGCCAATTTATTGAGTACCATTTTGCAACTTACTCTGCCACTAGATGAGTGTTGTGCCAATAAGACGAGGCAATGCCAATTTGATCTTGGTTTCCTCATCATTGATTTGTTGCACAATAAAATATACCTCCATCTGTCTGACCCAATTATCAACCTTTTCAGCATTGACTTCTCCATTATACACTGGTAACTCGAATTTCACATCAAGTTTAATTAATTTCATATCAGGCTTATGTTTATGGGAATGAGAATGTTTTGTTGTAGAAGTAGAATTTGAACTTGTACTGGAAGAAGAAGAATATGGAGATGAAGGAGGTTAAGGAGGAGTTTTTGGGGGTTCTCCTCCTTCTTCACTTTATCTTTATTTGAATATTCCCCTTGAACAAGTCTCTTTCATTTCAAGTAATATTCATACAATACTTTTACTATCTCCGACATGGAAAATAAAGTTTTTTGAAAATCTATTTTGTGTTGAGAAATTCCTTCTTTAGATGCCATGTTCTCAATTTGATATGTCCCTTTTCTTGATCCAATATCATGATATCCTTCTACAAGCTCTCCTTTACCACACTTTATATTTTCTGTGGTAATCATGAATACTAAAAACCAACCAACTTTCAACTTGCTCTGATACGACTTGATCTGAAATGATATTTTAAATGACTTGGCTAAGTATGTTGCATGGAACATTTTACTAATTAAGACCTAATAAGAAAGAGAAGAAGCTTAAGAATAGAATTTTCAGTACATAAGAAGTAAAAATAGAAAAACATAAGCAGATTCAAGACACCATAACTTGATAACAGAGTTCAGGAACTATACCTATGTCTTTGGTCCTTTGTCACAGTCGGGAAGGCTTCTTTATTAATCTTCAATGCTCAAAATATACATCAAAATTACATAATTTAAGTATTTTATTAACTTATATATGTTCTTTCTTGTCTCAGGAACCTGATGCAAGAAATGAAACTGAAAAAGGTGGAGTATAACTCCCAGAAATGGCTTTCAAAGCTCAGCTACTCTCGTGGCTTCCCTACATAAAAATGGCTTGCTCTCTACAATTTGGAATCATTCCGTTGTTATGAAATTCTTGTTCCTGATAAAATAGGTTGGGTTTATATATAAATTGATTTGGGGATAAAATCCCAACTTCCCCCAACTTTATGGCCTCTTTCTAGGATTATATCCTCCAAAAATGGGCAAGAATCCAATTAAAATAGGGCATAAATTAATTTTTAAAATTATAATATGCTTTAAAACCCATATTTGGCCCAAAAACTCTTGGCGTTCCCTTTTTTAACAAGCTTCGGGTCATATGGCACACCATGTGGCCAATTGTTGTTCCACATGGAAACCTCGCCCCTTTTGAATGGGCTCTTGCTCATTCACCTTGGTCAGCGGGCTAGCCCCATCGACCCAACGCTATCCCTTAACTCTACATGATACAACAAAAAAATATGTATCTACCATTTGTGTTAACAAGAAACACCTCTGGTACATTGTTTAATGAATTGTGGTAAAGTCATTCCACCTGGAAGGTGAGGAGTTCGAACCCAGTGGTGGACATATAGGAAAAACAAATTGCCCCTGCCTTTATTGGCCTAAACCAAGGTGCCATGTGGCATCACTAGATTGGACCACGTGTCACCCTGCCACTGGATCGTACCAACCCAGTTAGTTTCCTAGTCAACTGCACAATACACCACATGTCACTTCCTCAAACTACCACCTATCGACCACATCACTGTCATCCAATCATTTGTACTGCCACGCGTCAAACTGTCACTAGGTCACATCATCGTATAGACTGCCACATCAATATGTTGACATCATCATGATATCATGTTGACATCATCTACCACGTGTGGGTCCTACTGCTAACTTAATCAATACAGACTATTGACTTTGACCTTTGACATTTTTGCATGTTTGGAGAAAACTTTAGAACATGATATATTTCGCATACTGAGTCCATTTTCAGAAAAGAATATACTGTTGGAATTGGTGTGATGAGCACTATGTGATGGCATTGGTTTTTTCCGAATCCAAGAACTTTGAATTTTTGTCCTTTTTGGATCCATTTTGGATCAGAAACTTTGGATGACCCCTTTTGGGCATCATCACCCCCCACATGCACATCTGCAAATGAGTCCTTGGCCTATCAGTCTGACAGAAATAAGTAAACCTCATCTCTGTAAACCTCTCAAAAAATAAGCAAAATAACTCTGAGTAAAAAGGGAAGTTCGACAACCCACGTATCATAACACGACATTTGTTTAGCACTATACAAAACTACCACAAAAAAATGGAAGACAATCTGATACACCATGTCCTTTGTACCAACGAATCAATAGAATACAAAAGGGGGAAGTTAATTCATTTCCCATCATTGGTAAAGTAGGTTATGGTAGTCACTAACAGTGAGAGGCACCTAACCTCCTCTCCACCGAAAGAGATGATTTTCAGTTGTCCACCAGACAACTGAAAATCATCTCTTTTGATGGAGAGGAGGTTAGGTGCCTCTCACTAGACACCTGGAAATCATATGGCGATATTACATCAACCCCAATATATCGCTGAGAGTACATGAGTTGACTCTTAGATCCAACACCTACTGGGACATATGGGTACTAGGGAAAATCCTCCCCTCTCCTGGATAGCCCAGTGATAAAGTAAATATCCTCCTCAATGGGATGGTAACACTGATTATGATTCACATGGAAATCATATCGATGGACATCCAATCGATGGATTAGATGCACCAACAACTGGGAGTTCACCTTAGGGGAATTAGCCTCCTCATAGTACTTAAGTAGGCCTACATTCCTCAAGAGAAAATGATTCACTGCACTAATGGGGTGAGGGTACAAATCTCACTCCCTCTCCCTTGCCTCCCATTCTCGTACAACATTGTATAGGTCCACCCTCTGCTCCTGTTGTTATTCCTCTCTCCGCACATGTCTCTGCATGATTAACATATGAAATACATCAGCCTCACTCATATATAAAACATAAAAAAAATTCTATTGAATGGTAAATTTATCTATAAACATGGAAAAGTACCCTCCTTCAAAAAATGAGTTAATGCATTACCGGTGCACCTAAAAAGCAATCATGCACCGTCATCAATGTGTATATATTTTGAGCACCAACCATGGTGCATAAGTGTAAAGTAACGCCCCAAACAAAATACATTCTACTATGTTATGCAGTGTGTTGGAAAATAGTGTTGCACCAGGGTGCTACACTACAACACATATGCCCCAGTGTGTTACATTTATCCTACACATTGCTTAAACCAAAAAACAAACTAAAATCTTAACATACATAAATAATTATTTAGAAATTAGAAAAAACGTAGTGCATATACGTTCACTACAAGCACCGGTGCATGTAACGAATGTTGACGCACCATCCCATAAACGTTTCCAAATTTATCAGTACGAAAATTTTTGGGGTGTATTTCGGTCATTACTATCGCACCGCGTACAGTGCCACTAAAATATTTACAGGGTGCATTGCAACACAACACTGCATCTCTCAATGGTGCGTTTGGTAAATATGAACTCCCCCATGTTCACTTTAACCAATGCACTATGTAAAAATATATTAGATAAGGGAGGTGTGCCATGTACTTTAATAGCCTAGTGCGTTATCTCTACTTTGACACAACATCCTACCAGTTATATACTTTTCTTCGGTGCATTGTTAAATTGATGCATTGGTGACTTTATGTTTACCAACACACCATCGAAAGAGATAACAAGGTACATGGTGCACCCTGTAAATTAACAGGGTGCACCCTAGGTGGTGCGGACCAAGTGCATCAAATGCACATCATAGTTTTTTTTTTTACACTTAAAATTTCACTCACTTTTAAATTTTAATCTAGTGAAAACTTAAGATGTGAAGAAGCAATTACATTACATGGACATTTTTTCGTCGCGGAGGCATGGTTGTGACATACTAAAAAAACTAAATTTTCCCACCATTTGGAAAAATTTAAAATTCATGCACCGAGCAACAGATGAAAGGAAGGAAGGAAAAGAAAGCACCGATGGAAGGGAACTTCAGATAAGAAAAGTTTGCACCAGTGATTTTGAGCTCTACAACACTGAAAATGGTAAAATATTTTTTATGGTCAATAATTTATTTTTATAAAACCCTGTTTTGGTGCGCACGATGACCAACCACACCGGGGCATACATGTTTACTGAGCGCACCAGTTATATATATATCTAATTTTTTAAATAGTCCTAGCATGGTGCGTTTGTTTTTGGGCACGCATGCGCACTGGTGCATTTACTACTACATAGCGAACCATCATACATTTTTTGGAAAAAATACAATGGTGCAATTTTTTTTGCTTAAGCATGACATGGTGTGGTATAATAATAGACACCTTGATGTGACCATTTTGTTATAGCGCACTGTGTAAATTTGGAAATTAACCCTAACATGGTTCTCCACATTGGACCACCGGTGCACATTGGTGTGCATGATACAATGGAGTGCACCAACATATATTTTTTGACACAATCCTACATTGGTGCATAAATGTTTTTAATTTAACCATATAATGGTTCTCTCTACTAATAGTGCATCGATTCTTCGAGTGTTAAGTTATGCACTAAAGGTTTTTTAAAGAATGTTATTATGGTGCATCATTATTTTTGTAGTGCACCAGATAATATTTTTCTTTATTTGAAATAACCCCGCTATGGTGCACTAGTTTTGAGGGAAATGATGCACCTGTTTTATAAAATGCACCAGTGCGTTATGTACTTATAAAAGCAACGGCATAAAAAATATGATAAAATCTTCTCTCGCTCACCTCCGCTAGTATCATCCGCTATAAATACATTTTTGTGTTATTTTTATAAGGGTGTATGCAAAAACCTTCGATAGAGGGTCTTTTCCTTGTAGTGGGGAGAGAGAGAG
>JZKD02S1633960.1:937007-958084 GCA_000966675.3 Picea glauca | reverse complement strand
AAAACTAGGGTTTAAAAGATCACTTACTTTTCAATGGAGCTCCTTTATCTAGTTATGGTTTGAGGCCAAAAATGTAAAATGATCATAAGTTTCACTATACTTCTATGATTTTCTATTATGAACCCAACTATGAAATGCCACGGCTTCTCTGAATCAACTCACATTGGTTTGACTAAAATCTATGCACTATATCAAAAGATATCCAATATGTGAAAATTCATGTCCATCATTTGAAAAAGCCCTTAAAAAGGGACAATTTTAAATCAACAATATCTTCAGTTCCCAAACTTTGTTTTGGATAAAAAAATTTAAATGGGTATTTTTTTAGAGAAACCACCTTGATTCCTGTGCAGAGGACCTAGCTAGAGAAACTCACACAAATATTTCAAGAGAGAGAGAGAGAGAGAGAGAGAGAGAGAGAGAATGACGAATGAATTGTACTAACATAATCCAATTTCTCTTATTGGAAAAAAATAGATCCAAATCCCCTTCATTTATGGTATTTTTCCAATACAAATTCCCTTCATCCTCTACATAGGCTAGAGGGTCAAATGCTAGAACCATGTAGAAATGCATGGGAGTTACTCGTTCTATGGATGTGAGTGAATGAGGTGGATCCTCAAACTGAGATGTCATCCTACTCGAATCCGCAAGATCATCCACAACTTAATCAACGATTGATAGGATGGTCTTTGACCACTTGGGTATTTCATACCAAGATGCATGCATGGGGCGTGAAAAAATCTCTACATGTGGCTCCTAATATGAATGCATGGGGTGTGAAAAATTCTCTACATGTGGCTCTTGATATGCATGTATGGAACATGTACAAGTATTCACATGTGAATGTTGAGATGCATGCATGGAAGATGCAAATGTCTCTTCAAACTATGAAGCTTGTTCTTTCGGTCGCTTTTCTGTTGGCTTTGTCGTATCAATCTCTTGTATGCATTCTTCACAATCTCCCTCTATTGTGAATAGGACCTCCAATTTGTTCTGTATTTCAATTGGAGTTGAGATTGAAATCACATCATACCATATTTAAGGAGAAATAGACATGCATATAATTTTAGAAGCCATATATTGTCTGTTGAGAAAATCATTTTTCTCATTGGTACAATTAGGCTCTGCTCTTGTTGCCATGGTTATTCAGTATAAGCCTCTACATATGAGAAGAAACAAAATCTTTGGCTTCCACTCAAAATAATTGTGCAGCGTAATAAGTATTGACGATAGAAATTCCATTCTTTTCGAATGCATCAATCTTTTGTAAATGAAAAAGAGTACATGTGTGCCTTTCCTAGCAACATGTTGGATTTGATACCATGTGTAGAAGTCTCTTCAATCTGATAAGCTTGTTCTTTCAATGGATTTTCTTCTAGTGTTATCTTGAAAATATATTGCATGCATTATTCATAATCTTACTTTAAGTGAAATAGGACTTCCAAATAGGTCCATGATTCATATGGAGTTGAGAGTGATTCAACATAATATTTAATTTCTAGAGAAATAGATAAGAAAATAGTTCCAAAATCCATATCTTGTCTATTGAGAAAATCAATTTTCTCATCAGTAGAATCAGGCTCTAATTTTGTTTCCATGGTTATTCGATATAATCCTCCACATCTTATAAGAAATATAATATTTTTCTTCCACTCGAAATAATTGTGCACCATAAGAAGTCTTGATGGCAGTAATTCCATTCTTTCTAAATGTTGCAAGCTTTTGATCCTGAACCTGTAAATAAAGTTCCCATGTGCTTTCTCCTAGCAACAAATCTCTCATACCATGTGAAAGAATAAGTTTTTATGTTTACAATCTATAATACCATGTGAAAGAAATCATTTTTTCTCTTGAAAATCTTTGATACCATGTGAAATTCACAAAAAAAAACCTTTAAAAGGGACAATTTAAAATCAATGATATCTCAACTTCCCAAACTTTGTTTTGGATGTTTTTTTTTTAAATGGGTATCCTTTTTAGAGAAACTCATATCTTTGGTTGTTTTCTTCAAATTATTCATACAAATTTTTTTAAATCAACCTAAATTCTTCCATCCTCCTTTTTCTATAAAAAATTGTTCAAAAAGAATAAAAACAACCCCATTTTGTGCCAAATAATTCTCCCACTTCGTGCCCAAGAAAGATATATGAATACACTTGAATTAAACTATATATATACAAGAGAGAATAAACCATAAAAATTCCTATAAATTCCCTTAAACTCAAAAGATATGAAAATATTCACAATGAAAAACACAAGAATAGAGAGAAGAACCCTTAAGGTATGGTAACACCATGGATTACTCCTTATGGAAGGAATCAGTTTGCAAGACATGCTTGTTACATGAAAATAAAATCCAACACATCTCTCATATAATGATACTCATGTGTATTTATACTTTCTCATGAGTATTCCTAGGGGTCTATGCCAACTACCCTTTATTATTATATTATTTCCTTTTAATTACATAGTGGGCCTATTCCATTTTTATGGCCACATTACATTCATTATCCACTTGGGTGCCTTTGAACATTGCAAATATTATCCTCCATAGGTAAATTACATTAATGTAATGTACCTAGGGAGGACAATATTAAGTACCTAAGGAGTTGTGCAAAGGGATAATGCATGTAATGTGGCCATAATAAGAATTGGCCCACAATGTAATTAAAGTGAAATAATATAAGAATAAGGGGTAGTTTTCATAGACCCCTATAAATACTCATGAGAAAGTATAAATACACACAAGTATCATTGTATTAATGTAATGTGACCGGGGAGGATACTATTTAGTACCTATGGAGGTCTCAGGTACCAAGGGGATAATTAATATGACCATAACAATAGAATAAACCCACAATGCAATTCAAAGGAAATTATATAATAAGGGGTAGTTGGCATAGACCCATAGGAATAGTCAAGATATAATATAAATACATGAGTATCATTATATTGGAGGTGTGTTGAATTGCATTGTTTTGTATCAAGCATGACTTGTGGAGTGATTCATTTCTTAAGGAGTATTTGATGGTGTTACCCTACATTAAGGGTTCTTCTCCCTATAGTGTTGTATTGTTCACGGTGAATGTCTTGGTATGTTCAGACTTTAAGGATTTATTTATGAAGTTATATGGATTATTATTTCTTATATCTATTAAGGTTTATTGAATTCCATATTGATTTAGGATTTCTATGGTGATATCCCATATTTTCAAGAAAAAATCAAGGAACTATCTGCTTTTCCTAATTTAGGCACGGATATACACCTCATTCCAATCCCTAGTGTTTCTTGGAAATTGAAACAATTCAAGGACTATAGAATTAGCTACCTATATCATGATTTTTCAATAAACATTCACATTGATCTATTTATATCCTTGGATCGCAGATCTTGAAAACATAATTAAACTATGGAAAACTTTCAAATCAAGCTTTATTGATACGTCTTTGAGAGGACATGTAATTTTCATTCTATTGCTTCTTCTTTATAATGATGCCTATGTACAAATTCTCATATTTTATGCTACTCTCAAGATCGAAAAATGGCCATACTATTTGTATGGTTTGAACCTGTACAATTGGGAATATGGTGATCACTATAAGAGATCACACATTTAAACATTCCTAGCTAGTGCGGAAATAAAACCCTAAAATTTCTCAAGGACACACTTATTCTCTTGGCTTAAATGATTATGCACAAATGAGGCTATTTACTTATTTTAGCCATGGATCATTATCACTTTTAATATGAATGGTCATATTAGGTGTTCCATTAACCTTTACTATATACATGAGAGTCATATATTGTATTGGTTGGATTTACCTATTTGAAATAATGATTATCCACCATTATTACTAGGTGGAAATAATGCCATGCCTCTTCTCCACTGTTTTGCTAATGATTTTTTTTTGTTATTCTTCACGGATCCTTTTATATCCCAAATACAAGGCTCCCACTAGGATTTTTTATAAACAAGGCATTCATAGTGATGAAAGTTATAGTTCCTAACTTTATCTCTTTGATCACTCTATCTTCCTTATATTGTTTGTGTGACTACACCATGCTCTCTACATAGGTGACAAAAAGTGTTCCCATCCCTAATGCATTTTTCCAATATGAGTATGTAGTGAATATCCCATGATTTGACAATGTGTTCATCAAGGCTCACCTTCTATGTATTATCACCATGGCATCCTTCATGATTTTCACTATGGTGTAGTCTAGAGAAAACCATTACATTGGCAGGATTTCCATTGGGTATATGGTTTATCTTTTAAAATCCAAAGGTTTAAATAATGACAATATCATTGTCTAGTTTTCAAATCCCACTAGAGTAATTATATTTTAATGGTTTCTTTCTATAAGCAAACCAAGGTTCAAAACTTACGCTTTTCGGGAGGAGACACCCAAGAAAATTCATGCATGTTAAGGGTTGTTGTGGCCCAGGCCGGATGAGATCCATGGATGATTTTGATGACTTAGATGCCCCTTGGTCACGGTTTCTTAGACCACATGCTAGTTCTGCATGTAACAAACATGCTAGCAAACAAAAAAATATCATTATCTAGTTTATTTTAGGATCATGACCCACCACCATATCACCTTCAATCATGAATCCGAAAATAGTTTTTACATTCCTTTCCTTCAAAGGATTGTTCCAATATTATTTTTATGGACGTCCTTTTTATACATGTATGCTTGTCACTTATTTGTATCAAAGTCACCTCAAAAGTCCATTATTTTTTTTAATCAATGATGCAATGCTTTGATAAATCTTCCAAGCTATTGACTATGATGCCTAGGATGTTGTAATCCCTAGTCCTTTTTTGGTTATTCGATGGGTTTTCTTCATCTAAAAACATCAATATCTGAATAATATAATATTAAATAAAAAATAGATTATCTTACCTCATTGACTTTCATGTAATCCTTCTAAATTATTTTTTAGTTCTTCATATCAAAATTTATCTTCTTGGTCTATGTGGTAACACTTTTTAACTCTAGAGCTATCGAGATGCACGTATTTCATTCATTTCCATTCAACCTTACCCTTATAAACATGAGAAATAAAATCAACTGATTTAAACAAATTCTCATAAAATTGGTCATTAAACAAAAGAATAAAATCAATCGAGCTAAACGAATTCTCATAAAATTGGTCATCAAACAAAATATCATCAATAGAAAACTCTTCACTCCACTGAAAACTTCCTTATTGCCAACAACTTCACCCACTAAATGACCATCGTTACATAAAAGAATAGGCTATGTTTTATATCAATGTCCTATATGTTTATTATACAAAATTAATATAAAGAGAATAATTGAAATCGAATTCATTACAAAACCTTAAATCTGAAGATGGGTTAGATCTAGGATAATCGTTAGTGTTTTAGGCTTGTAGAAATGTGAACCTTAGGGTTTTGGGTAGAATTCAATCAAAGGAAAATTAGCAAAATGGTACTAGTCAAAAACAACTATTGCATTTAGAGTATGCATGATGACTAGTGATGAGGTTGCCAAGTACTTGGATTCACGGAACATTTCATGAGGGGAATTGTTTTCAAAATCAAAATTATTTCTTATTCCACGCTTTATCTTAATGTCTTGTATCCATTCCAAATGTTAATTATGAAGGGTTGTAAAGTGATTTGTCAACATATGTAATCACTGCTTCTAGTGAAAAAGGATTGGTGAGCTATCGAGTTAAACCATTGAGTACCATGGTGCTTTAGAGAAAGAGGAAATATGAAGGTTTACATCTTGGTATCATTAATTATATTAATTATGTTAATCAAAGCATTTAAAGTCGCCATCCATATATTCATATGGCAATCCTTTGAACAATGATGCACTCCAATAAAAATATTGAGATACAAGCTCGTCAACTAGTACCCATGGATATCGTAAGGAACGATCGGGGCCATAAAGATTAGTTATTGCAAGTTCCAAGGGGAATTTCAATGAAAAAGCTATCATGTTAGAAAAACGGGGAAATTTTTTAAACAAAAATTGGAACTATATCCCTAGTGTGTCACAACTTATGTTGATACTTCAAGATGAACATGCAGAACACCCTTGCAAGAATGGATAAGAGGAAATGGGATTGAATACCAAGATTATTAAAGTGCTAAAAATTAAAAAAAATGTTTATGGAAAAATTCATTTCTTAACATAGTTAGTGGAACTCTTCCCGAATACTAAGTTTGTTTATTTAATGTTGTTAAATTAATTTTAATATGAACCACATGTTAATGATGAAATCCTTAATTGAATGAATCGATCATTATTATTATGAATTAAATAATTAAATTAAAATATGTAATTATGAATTAAGAATAACTTACATCATATGAATAAATGGTAAATTGAAAATACTAATAAAAAAATAGAAAACAAAATAAATGTGATTTTATTATATCAACAAATAAGTATTTAAGGCAATATTTGAACAAATAAACTAAACTTAAGGCAATATTTGTACAAATAAACTAAAGTAAACCAATAATCAATGAGGAAATATTTTTACAACTAAAATGAAGTGACAAATGAATAATCATAAAGTGCATAATGAAACATGAGATATTATTTATGAAGACAATCTTTATTGAAACATGAGATATTATTTGGAAGAAACATGAGATATTATTTGGAATAAAATTTTTATGAAACATGAGATATTATTTGGAAGAAACATGAGATATTATTTGGAAGACAATCTTTATTAAAAAAATGATTGGACAATGAAAATACATAACAAAATTATAGGGTTGATAATCGATCAAGATCCAACCAAGTGGGTCATTTTTGAAATGATTTATTTCTTGTAGTGTTTAGAATTATAATGCATTCATATACCTTTTACTTTATATGTGTTTTATGCCATGTTAACTTTAGAATTTAATGGAAAACTCCCATATTTTTAAGACAAAATCAAGAAATCTATAATTTTCTTGATTTGAGAATGAATATGTACATAATTATATTCTTTAGTGTCCCATGGAATTCAAATAAATAAAAATTCTCAGTCATAAAGATCAAAGACATGATGGATTAGGTGTTAGACTATGGAATAATTTTGAAAGAATATTTATTGATAGATCTTTGAGAGGATATGAAATTTCATTTTCATTGTTTCTTATTTATAATGATATCTTTATATCGATTCTCATATTTTAATCCATTCTCACTATGAAAATTGGTTATAATGTTGCTATGGATGGAACTTATGCTCTTGGGAATTAAGTGATTCATATTAAATATCATGTATTTAAAAATTCCTTAGATGGTGCCTAGAGAAAACACTAAAATCACTTCACAACACACTTATTTTCTCAACTAAAATGATTATGAACAAATGAGGCTATTTCGTTATCAGATTTAATTCCAATGGGAATAATATGTATGCTACTAACCTTTACCATACAGATTTATGTCCTATCTTGTATGGGTAGGATTTACCTATTTGAAATGGTGATTATCCTCCAATATTACTAGGTGGAAAGAATGCCATATCTCTCTTCCATTCTCTCACTAACCATTTCATTAAATACCCTTCATATATATTCGAATGGTAGAACTACCATGTTCCCACCATGATTCTTTAGAACATAGGCATCAATAGTGATGAAATTTGCAATTCCCTTCTATGGTGGTTTGATCACTCTATCGACCCCATATTCATTGTAGGACTGCACCATCCAATTTCCATTAGTGATAAAAAAATGTGTCCATTCCCACTGGTTTTTTCCAAGGTCGTTATTGTCACCATGGCTTCTTCCATGATATTCCTTCCCTTAAAGTCTAAGAAACACTTGTTACATTGGTGATATATCCATTAGGTAGATGATATATCTTTTAAAATGTAAAGGTTCAAGAAATGACAATTTCATTATCAATTTTGTTCAATGATCATCCCTTGATATCACATTCGATCATGAGTCTAACCATAACTTTGATATGTATTTCCTCTAATATATTCATCTATTATTGTTAGCACGGGTACCTTTAATATGTCGATGCCCATCACCTCTTTTTATATAAGTCACTACATTCAAGAGTTCATCTTGTGTGTAATCGGTGTCATAGTGTTATGGTAGCTACTCCATCCTCCTATTTCTAATGACTCGGATGTTCTATTCCCTAGCCCTTTTCTGTTTATTTAATGGGTAACTTACCATTTGGCCAATATGGGATTTCTTTATCTAGTAAAATAAACAAACAAAAAATGTTACATTATTAAATAAAAAACTGATTATCTTATCTCATCATATTGCATCTAAACATTATCAAGTTGTGTCAACTTCTTCCTATCATACCTTCTTTTCTCGGTGTCGAGTGCCTAAAATCACATATCTCCAAAACCCATCTATACCATTTTGATTATCATTTTCTATCTATCATTTATTTTTTGACACCTTCTTCATCCAATTCACCACACTTATAACTAAGGTAAAAATCCTCTTCCTATATGTCATTATTATGTTACTTTTGCATAATTCTTATAAGGAACTAGTTATTTTCAAGTCACTAACATTGTTGCACATGAAATCTAGCAGTTGCAACACTTCTTGGTTGTAATTCCAAGCTAACACAATTACAACTGCAAAGTGAGTTTCCGCAACTCTAGGTGAAAACCCTCCAGTTGCAACAGAAAATGAATTTGTGGTCACTGGAACTCCAGCGGAAAACCCTCCAACTGTGACTCATGGAAAATTTGTGGTTGATGCAACTCTAGGAAAACAATTAAAATGAAGAGCATGATTCTTGTACCCATGACTTCAAATAGGATTTTTGTGTGCAATAGTCAATGAAAAGAAACAATATGCGACTAAAGGAGGAATTAGTCCATCGTCAACACACAACCTAAATTGAACAAGAATATTCTAACCAGATGAAAATTTGGATCCTCATGGATTTCCATACGATCATTGTATAATTTTAGAACAATAGTACTAGTGTATAAAAAATTTGGCTCTTTAGAGCTGAAGGAGAAGATTATTCAAAAATATACATTATGTTGTTTTATCTTTTCAATTCGGACATATAAGCTCTTTCTCTTTCTTTCACTTGTGTGTTTATGTCTTGGTGATCATGTGATTCTAGTGTGATCAACCAGTACCATGTATAAGGGGGTAGGGACCCCTCCTTAACCAGGTGTTTCCTATACAGTGGAAGTAGAGTGGTAGATTCACAATATAGCATTACAGTTTCCATGTGATTCATTTTTTTAGTTTGAAGTTGTAATCTGACTACTTATTTAGCTCTTTTGAAATGAGATAACTATTTGGTTTGATTGTGAAAAATCACATATTTTTAGCATGTGTTTGAAGTATTTTTTTGTTTTGAATCATGTTTTATGTCACAACCACATCCATTACTACAATTCTGATAGTCTAGATTCTTTTATTGTTGCAACTCACATTACTGCAATTTCTCTTGCAACTGCACTTTCTTTCATTTATTCTCCAAGGATTATAATGTTCAATAGATTGGAAATTGGCATTGAATATAACAGACATTTAATTGTTGCAACCAATACAATATATTCATCACACTTGAGAAATTCACCAACATATGGTATCATAATTTTCATTTCTGCAACAGTGCTTTCAATTTCCACAAGTGTGATTTTATTTCTGCAAGAGTTCTTTCAATTTCCACAAGTGTAATTTTATTTTTGTAAGAGTGTTTCCAATTTCTGCAAGTGTGATTTTATTTTAGCAAGAGGGATTTAAATTCTGCAAAGAGTGATTTCTATTCCTGCAAGTGTGATTTTAATTTCATTGAAGTGTGCTCTTTGATTTCCCACAGTTAATACCATAGCTTCGTGACTCAATTAAAGTATTTTGTATCTTGAAATGGTGACAATTAAAACTGCTACAACGCCATAGTCCAACAACACTCTTCTTGCATAGATTGTGCATGATATTTCGCAAGTTCTATACAAACACTAGATTGATAATTAAATGACTAGCTCTTCATTTACTTGTTAAACTAATTAGAAAATAATTGAGAACTTTGTCATTTTTGGTGCCATTGTCAGGGAACTATCAAAAGAAAATAATGTTGTATAATTGTGTGGATTCTCCTTTCATTCTCTTTGAATAGATGTTTTGTAATTTGTATAATGTTTTCTTCAACTTTTATATGCCCAAAAGTAGATATTAACAAGTTAGATTTGTCGTCTCTTCCAAAAACCCCCAAAAAAATAACAATCCAGGTCAATAAAAAATGAGGGAGGAACATCACCAACCAAACTCTCTATCACCTATCGCGAGTTCTCTTACCAAGAAGAAACCCAAGGCATTCCCTCAGGAATCAGAGACTGTACAAGGATCCTTGCATCCCGAGACCCCATTATCTGAGGAATAGATCAATGAGCAATATCATTCAGAAGAGTTCCTTGGGAAGCAGAGGAAAAATCTTGATGCAGGACCATCCTACCTCCTAAACCTAGTATCTTTGACAAGACCTAAGGGGTATTCAATTACTAAAGGAGTTGGTTCCTTAATTAAATATTTGTAATATTCCTATTTTTTTAATGGTTTTTGGAGAAGAGGAAAATGATAGATTTAAAAAAAAAATTGTTCAAGAATGTATGGGAACATGATGATTTTAAGTTTCTTAGAGACCTCATGAATATTTTCATGGATCTAGAGAGTTGTGAGCGAATTAGGAAGATTTGGGATGAGTGAAAGATCCTAGAGATCTTTTGAGAAATTTATGGATCTAGGGGATCCTTAGGGATTTGTGTGACAAGTTTGTGGATTTGAACTAATTTTAGTTCAACATATTTTTGATAAAATATTGTAAGTTTGTACAGTTGGAGGTGGCCAATCAAATGAGGAATCAGGCCAAAGGAGAGGTTTGAGATTGAAAAGTCAAGTATGGCTAGAAGGCCAATAGGGCATAGAGTTTCCTCATGTATACCTATGTAATTTAATGTGCATTATGATTAATATAGAAGGAAGAAAATACTTTGTTTCGAGTATGAGTGGCTATGGAAACGCTCTGATGATTGTTTTTTGATTGTTACAAATCTTTGTATGTTGTATTGAGGGTGTGGAATTGCATGTTAGAACCCTCTATTCGTTATTATGTGCTTCAAATCCTTGCAAGGTTGAGTATTTGGAGGTTCCAAAATCACAACAAGTGTTTGATATAGAAGGACCAAAGTCGATTATTGATCATTGAAGTGGTCATTGCCATAGTGGGCTAATTAGGCCCAAACAATGAGGGATTCCTCCCTAAGGTATTATTGGAGATCGAAAACATTGGAGTCATTGCAGGTTTCAGAAGGATAAACTCTCGTCTAACAAAGGATAATCTATAACCATACCATAGGATAATCTATAACCATACCATTGATCATTGACCATCACCTGAAATTAACAATCCAGAGTCATTTACATACCATAGTAAAGATGCAGTGCAAATATGAAGTGGAACGATGATCGCCGGATCATTAGATTGATGCACATAAACCATTTGATTAACGTTCTTCATGTAGTGTAACTGATAAAGAAGCTATATCATTGATCACAATTAGATCAATGATCCATATCGTTTCGTGTGGGGAACGTTGGCGACCGTTTGATCGTGGGTCAACATAGATGAGAGACATCAGAGCTTAATGTAGAGCTTGGAGTAACCTCAATCATCTTCTCAACACTTGACTAAGTCTCAGTTGTTGGATCGTAAGTGAGATCTAGAAGAAATCTCAACCATCAGATCGTGATCAAGCGGGAGAATCAACAATGTAGATTTATTTTGCGTTGATAGTTTCTTAGATATTAACGACAAGGTCGATCTGCGAAAGGGGTAAAGTTTGAGGATCCCAAGAAACACGTGGAAACATCACATGTTTTCGTATTCCATTTAGCATTTCATAAAAAGACCTTTTGGCATTTGCGAAGTATAGACCTTGGTCACAAGCCTTTGGTATTATAGTAAAAGGGGATAATGTAAAGGAGACTCGGCACGAAGGATTTAGTCTATGGTTGTAATCGTTGTAACATCGAGCAAAGCATAAGTTCCTAGGCTTAAAATTTGTGGATATGTTAAGCACATTTTCATTGGGTTATGGTCACAGAGTTGAGGTCTTATTGAAAGAAAGGACATGGAATTTTAAAGGAGAAAATCATAGGGCTATTTAAAGCTCAAACTCATCCAATTGAGGATTAGAGGATGTAATGGAAGTGATAATTTGAAAGGAGAGTCGATCCATAAATGTGATCATAAATGTGATTGGGTAAAGAGTCTCGAAAATTTAATCATAACATCAATGGAACATTAGGATTGCTGAGGACCTAAGTAATTTAGACAGAGAAAAGATCTTTAGACAGTCCCATTGCAGACTTATAGAGTAGCCTAAGTAATTAAGAGCTGTCATACTATGGGTTAGCTTGGGATAGACTATCAACCCTTAAGAAGAAATGGCTCACGAGGTTGTTAAGGAGGAACCCACTACCTTCGGATTCCTAATCAAAGAAACCGATGAAGAAACAAAGATGAAGTATATTCCTCACTCAGGGTTGTCGAACTTTCATGGGCTATCTAAGGAAGATCTTGATACCTTCCTCTTCGAGTTTGATGTACTTTGTAGAAGCTACGACTATGCGAGAGACACCCATAAATTGAAGCTCTTTCCCTCCACACTTAAGGGCACTGCATTATGATGGTTCATCAGGCTTGGAAAGGACAACATCGGTCATGGGACCAAATGATGAAGAAATTTCCAGACAAATATCAAGACTATTCCAAGGATAAGGAAATAAGGGAGGAAGTTTTCAAGATGATGCACCACGAAGATGAGAGCCTGGAAGACTACATCGAGTGATTCATCTATAACCTGTAAAGGGAAAGACAAGGGGACTTGGCTCCTGAAACATGATGTGTCTTATTTTTTAGAGGGTTTCGAGATGATTGTATGGAACTCCTCAACCTTATGGGCGAGGGGGATGTTTCTGAGCTAGAATATGATATCATCTTGGAACTTTGTCATGATTATTCCATAGGCACATCTAAAACAATAAAAGGGCCAAGAGATACATTGGCAAGGAAAGGAAGGACTATCAGAAGTGAAGTAACAAGGGAAGATATTGGGAACATGTTGGAGAACTTCAAGACTGACATATACAACTCTCTAAGCTCTCACCTGGATACACTGCAGACTAAAAAAATAGCAGGAAGAAATAGAACGAGCATTGGCCATCTTTTTCCAAAAGTGTAGAACAAAGCATCCAAAAAGGGAGTTTGAGTTGGATCAGATCGAAGTCTATGGAATATGTAGCAAGGACCATGCTACACATAATTGTCCATCCTTTCCCAAACTTGAGGCCATCTATAAGAAAATAGAGGAACCAGAACAGTTGTGCTACGTCTCTCAAAGACGACCCTCGCAACCTAAACCTCAAGGTATTATCACAGACCAATAACAATATTTCAATTCATATTGGACTAACCCTTCTATGCAATATGCTTCTCAACCATGGGGTATGCCAACTCAAGAATGGGTAGCTCCTCCTCTTGATCAGCTATGACAACAAGGTTAGAGAAATCCCACCATAGAAGGACCACAACAACCTATGACACAACCACCCATTTAGCTTCTTCCTCCACTCTAGATGCAAGCATTTACATCCACCCCTCCTCAACCACAACTTCTTTTCGAAACCATGCCTAACCCAAATAACAAGAGGCCATCCCAACCAACGCGACTTGCAACCTACCCAACTTACTCCATCTCTTCCTTGGATTGTAACGATATCCAGATTAGATCTAGGAAGACTCTAAACAAAGACCAACCTCACATGAGCATTGAAGATCTAAAGGAGGAGGTCCCAAGTGAAGAATCTAAACATAAACAATACTTGACCACTTCCAATTTTGTCGTTTTGAGTTCACATTTGGTAGTTGTAAAGGGAGGTATCTCGCGGATCACAAAATATAAATCTGTTCGTTTAAAAAATTATATCACCCACAAAGGATGGTGTGTGTAAATTTTTTAAGGCATTTCCATTTACTATATCGAGAGTGGAAACGTGACATGTAGTGCAGGTGGTCAAACATACATCATTAAAATGTGGGGCGGCGCTATTTTTTAAGTGAAAAAAGCGATATTCTATACAATTAGGCAGAAGAATACGAGCCTTGTATTTGATTTGACTGATTCAGTCAAGATTGGCGGCGCCGGAGTAGATCTGTTATTTTGGCTAAATATATTGCTAGTTTCCCATTGGAAGAGAGTGGCCCTGGGAAAGCTTGACGTGGCCAACGGTGGACAAGGCAACTACATGTGGTTTTTTCATCCTTTCCTTCCCCCTCTGTCGGAAGCACCGAGTATCCGTTGCAACTGAAATGAAGTCATGTCTATCTGTCGGTCGGAAAGCCAAGTATCCGTTGCAACTGAAATGAAGTCATGTCTATCTGTCTGGGCTTTTACGTTAAAAGAAATAAGGTCTCCTGCACTGGTTTCCTCATATCTCTCTCTGCAGGTTGAAAGAACCGCCAACAAGCAGATCATCGCGCGCTACAGCTAAGGGGATTATCAGGACTATGCCTGCTTTACCTAAAGGCTACACTATGTATTAGAGTGGGTACAAATGCAAAATGGGCCGCGAACAGATTGAAATAAAGAGGATCGAGAATACAATAATCTGAAAAGGTCATTCTCCAGGCATAGAAGCGGAATGCTGAAGAAGGCGTAAGGGCTATCTGTGCATTGCGAGGCCGAATTCACAGTCATAATCATTTCAAGCCGTAGAAAGCTGTATGAGTTTGTCCATAAGGGGTATGGCACTTCCTTTCTCAAATCCCCTTCCCTTCTTCCCTTCTGCCATGGCAAAAGCTAAAAACTGTACTGCTACTACTGAATGGACTAAACATTATATGATAGACCTTAATAAAAGGTTTTTTCTTGGTATACCTAATGCCAGCGAACTCAAAACAACTTATGGAATATCCTTTTTCGTAACATGCTCAGCGTAACTTCCCTATTACTACTTCTACTTGCTGAGAGGCTGTAACCCTCATTTTATTCGATTTCAGTATGTCTACGCTCAGGCTCTTCCCACCTTTTCTCTCAAATAACCAAACCTGTAGAAATCTACCGCCAGACTCTGGTTTGCAAGCATTCTGCCTGCTAGTTGGACATCATAAATAAAATCACCACGAATCTGCGAGAAGGCAGGATCAGATTTTCCCATACATTCTTAGAGACGGGTATTTTTTATATTATAATACTATTATCCCAGGTGTCTTTAAACTGGACAAAGATAAACTAGCGGATGTTTTGGAATTAAATCCAAACCAGCAGGAGATTCTCTCCCGGACGTTAACAAAAACTGAAAACAGCCTATCAATCCATCAAACGGTTTATCATTTTTTTTATCAGGTTTATCAATTTTCATCAATTTGAACAATTGTTTGTTTGAAGACAGAGTTTGTTGCGAATCCCTCTGAATCTTCCGTTCAAATGTAATTCGACTGAGTCTGATTAAAAAGCCCAAATGCCCTCGTCTAGAAGTCGACTGAGTCTCAGAAAAAGTCCAAACGCCCCTTTTAAAAAGTAGGTCAAACCAAAAAAAAGTCATTGCTGCCTTAACCGAAGATCGTGAATTTTGATGATATTGTATGCTCTTGTAAAGAGTGAAAGCAATATGTGGGACTTGCTCATCGTAAAGAGCCCAAGCAATAAGGGTAGTCGGTTGCTTGTTGGTTGCTGGAGTAAAATTAATGTTATTTAAAGTGTAGACAACGTCACTAGAGGTTGCCTTTTACTATGTATCTAAGAGTATATCATAGGCTTGCATAAAAATATTGAGATATATAGCGAGATTCTATCATGAGCTTGGATAACAATATTTGAGCCATATAACGAGATTATAGTGGCTCACTATATTCTTTTGCTTGCTTTTTTTTTCTAAGCAAAAAAACGTTTCTAAATCGAAAGAAATTTTACAATATAAAGGATGACTTATAGAAAGGATGACTTGCGAAGTTATAAGACATGACTACTTTCATTAATATAATATATTGTATCTCATTAATATAATATATTGTATCTCTAATAATATGTTGTTATCCAATTATTCTATATCAAAATAACATATGATTTTGTCAGAAATATTATAGATATCCAAAACAAAATAAGATATTCTAAACCCAAAAACAAATATCATAGTCCTTTTGTTGAGATGAAAAGGTTTCAAGTTGAGAGATCAAAAAATTGAAAAGGATCCAGAGCCGACAATTGAATTTTCAATGAGTTCTTCATAACTCAACAATCCAACAATCCAGAGCAGACTTTGACATAGAATATGTCATAGCATTAAACTGTCTGTGCACATGAAAACACTAGACCCAAACAAAAAATTGCTTGATTTCCAATACGCTCCTGATCCAAGGCTAAAGATTTAAAGCATTCAACTGTCACTTCCCATCAAACTAGTCAAGTACAACTTTGGAGTCTCCTACCACCATTAATTCAAGAATTTGTTTTCTCAACACAAAGGTCAAGAGACTCCATAACCCAAGTAGTTCCGCTTTAACATTTGTACCTAAACCAACAACAAGATGATCCTTAAAAGAAGGTAACCCACTCAATTTGAGAACAACTCCAATACCACAATCTCCTCTAGCAGCAGCTCCATCAAAGAAGCCTATTGACCTATCTCCAAAATAGGCCGGGTTCAAAATATAATAAAAAATGCCCCCCTCAAAGGAATAGAGCATCTCCTTTACAACCTTCACAATCCTTAAACAAAGTTTAAATTCATTTCTTGGACAATTTAAAAAAAATAAAATTATTTCTATACAGCCAAATTCCCCACAAAACAAAGAGAAGAACCATCTTATGATTTGGAAAGGCTAGAAACTGGTTCAGTAAGTTATCCTTCAATGACAACAAATTCCAGTTACCATTTATTTTCAAGAGTCCACATACCTCTTTCCATATTTGTTGTGTAATCTCATAGGTGAACATCAAATGTTATGTGGTCTCTTCATCCTATAAACAAAAACTACAAACAAAAGGTTTGATTCCCCCTCTACGCCCGAAATTTTCACCTCTCAGAATACGATCATGTAAACGTAACCACATGAAGAGAATGATTTTGATAGGATCCTATAATTTCGAGAGCCCATGAAACCACCACTTAGGTTACACCTCCAAGTTCTAATCAACCAAAGCATTGTAAGTTGATATTATTGTTACAGATTCATTTGACTGATTCCATGTCCAAACGACCAAATCCTCCTCATTGATGAGAGATATCCCACTACATCTCAATGCTATTAAATAGGAATTCCACTATGTTTCCAAATCTCCATCAAGATAAAGATCTATAGGAGCTAACCAATCCCGAGATCCAGATCCATTTAAACAAGATCCATGACCAATATGAGTAAGAGAAAATACCTGTAGAGACCTTAAATGTGGAATGAGAGCATTCGAGAGTTTCTAATGTGAACTACAACCAACAAAAGGGTCCTAACCTACCAAAACCCGAGATCTGTTACCAATAGACCATGCAAGCCACTTTTTCAACAACGACAATGAGTGCAAAAAATTCCTCTAGAAGTTTGAATCTGCAAAGAAATTTTAGTTCTCCAAACGCAACCAAAAGACCACATCTTAACCCTTTAGGTATTTCTTATTAATAGATTTTCTCCATAAACTTGAACCAAACAAAGCCCTCCAGAGGGATTTAACTGCTAAAGCTTGTGCAAACCAATGGATATTTGAAAATACCCCAACCCCCAAGAGATTTAGCCATAGATATCAAGTCCCAGCTAGATAGATGAAACCCCAAGGGTTTCCTTGCCCCTTTCCAAAGGAAATTGGAGAATAGACCCCATATTTTTGATAGATTTTTATTAGGAACCTTAGCTAAAGAGAACTAGTATATCGGTTGATTTTGAAGGAAAAACTTTAATAAAACCAATCTACCACCCAATGAAATCCATATATATGTCCAATGTCCAATACGCTTCTCAATCTTCTGAAGAAGCAAAAACCAAATTAAAACCATATAATCATTTTATTTCAAATGGAACCCTAATTATTTCAATCCACAATCCATAACGACTAAATGGATTCCTTAAATTCCTTCAATCTGAAGTAACTTCTCCTCATCAAGATTGTTAAAAAGAAAGAAATATTTTTGATAGTTTACCTCCATCCCTGAAGCTTGACAAAAAATCATTAAAATATGTTTAATCTTAGACCACTCCTCAAAGGAACCAATCCCTAGGATAAATATCATCGACAAATAATAGGTGAGTTACAGCTAGAACTTTTGCAACCTTGATACCTGTGAACTTCCCTTCTATGCAATCCTTCTTCATGATCATGCTAAATCCCTCCACCACTAGAAGGAACAGCAAAGGGGAAAGTGGATATCCCTTTCTTAAACCCCTTTTAAAAAACTTTGTCCGAGAACCATTTACCAGAACAACAAAATTAGCACTTGTGACACACCGCATTATCCACCGAACCACCTCCCATTTAAGTCGAATTTGAACCAACATCATCCTCAGAAAACTCCAACTGACACAATAAAAAACTTTCCTCAAATGCAGCCTCAAAATTAGTGATTTCATCCTCTTCAACTTTGTTGAATGCAAGCATTCCTAAGAAAGACCTAGTTCATCAAAAATAAGTCTATCCTTCAAGAAACAAAAATGCTCCTTCGATAAACAAGAGGCCAATTTATCTTTTAACCTGAAAGATATAATGCAATAAGAAAAAGAAATTACATTATGAGATCTGTTATGATATTTTCCTATCAAATAATTTTGTAGAATTATCATATACTACAATATCATACATCATAGAGAGTATATTAATTTATATTTGTTTCAATTGAAAATTTATAATCGTTTTCTAGGTGTATTTTTATGTATGCCTATATTTGATATTTTATTTTTGCCTATATTTAACATTGTTTATACTATGTATAATCTCTTTCACACACACACACACACACACACACACACACACACACACAATTATTATTATTTTTTCCAAAAAAAGTTGCAATTTCCATTACATCATAAAAATAAATTACATTTTTTAAGCCCTCAAAATATAATAGGAAAATAAAAGTACTAATGCATACAACACTTACAAGCGTATAAGCACAGATTTTTGTAAGCTAGAAGATGTAAATAAGAATTCATAGAGAGAACCAATTCCTTATGGGAATCTTAGTTGACTCTGAGGTTTGGGTTTCATGTATTCCTTATACAACTACCCCCCCCTCAAGGAGGAAATCCTTGCATACATGTCTTCTATATACCCTCGAGTAAGGATTGGATAATTCGATCTTTTTGACCTTGATTGGGTTACTTTTTTCCTCAAAGATTGAACTTGAACATGAGAATATGTAATGTTGTAAATGTCCCAAAACATGACATATCCAATATCTAAATGTCATGTTCTCATAATACAAGACTTGATTATATTGAATTTATTTTTTTCGATTAGGGATCATTTTTTCTAAAAGACCCTTACTAAGATCTACCTCATTAAACATGTGATGAAGGAGCATTTCACCTCCAAAATCAACCTTGTTGATTTGACCTAGGGGTATTTACATTTACTAAGCAAATGGGTTCCCTAAAACTTCAAATTAATGTTATTTCTCATGTTTTAGTTGGATTCTAGAAGGATAGGGTTTGTTTTTCCCTATTTGAGGTGTAAAAGCTTAATTGATCAATTAGTTGAGTTCAGGTAGATTATCATAAGAATGCAAGATTTGATTCCATTTGATCCTTATCAATTGTAAGGTGTGAGAGTGCTATTGTGTTTGTTAGTTGCAAAATCTTAGGCATTTTTTGATGGGATAGAAGTTGACCTTCCATGCTTAAAATTATAATGCTATAGAGAATCATAAGGGGTATGTAGAGACAAAGTGATTAAAATGTATAGGAGTGTGTAAGAGGCCAAGTGTGGCCAAAAAGGCCGAACAAAGGCCAATTAAATGTAAATCAAGCTAGAAAGGTGAGAAGGCCTTATGTAATTGTGTATAGATTCATTTATAGAATCTTTGTGTGTTTATCTAGTGTATTTGTATATCATTTGATATAGTGTGAGAGATTGAATCCATTTAGGACCCTTTGTGTGTTATCCAGTGTTGTGCAGGTTCGGATCAAAATTGATCATCGATCATCGAAGCGATCGAGGTCTTTGAGGCAATAGAGGATAATTTGAATCCAGAGTTGATTCAGTTGGAGTCATGGGAGAATAGAGATCAAAGACTGTGATGCACATAAGGTGAACCAGATGTAAAAGAAGCCTTTGTAAGCATTGAGGAACAACAATTGTTAGATCATTCCAATGAGGAATATGAGTCATTTGATCGAAGCTAAGAAAATTTTTTAGAAGTCTCGACAGTTCGGTGACGGGAATAGATTTGACCTTCAAATCAAGAGTCAGATCGATGGACAACAGCATATCAGGAGTTAAAAGACACGTGGAAGATAAGGGAGAATTGAAATCGTTTGATACAGATCCAGATCGATGGTTCTCATTATATAGAACTGTGGACAGCGAGGGTTTGAAGGTGTTGGAGGGCCTTGAATTTCCAATGTCCCGATGACCAAAAATGTCACGCTGACGTAAGAAAATCCATAGAGGAAGTGACATGTGGAGACGAGGTCCCATGATACATGTTTTCCATTGAAAAGCTTTGAATCGAAATTGAAGAGTCATATTAGATCTCAAATGCGGATCGACGACCCATATCATCAAGGACATCGTTCCTTGGAAGCTTCTACCTTTATAATATTGTTAAGGATTGTGCGACGAAGATTAAATATTTGGCGTAGAAGATCGATGAACCTCGTCATTGTGCATATCGAATCGCGAGATTTTTTGGTTGATAAGAAGTGTTGTAAGTGTTGATGTCCCAATGATGAGATAATTCATGCTGGAATAAAGGTGCCCAATTATTAATGTTTATGCCATTATTATATTTCTTTGCATTTCAATAGATAAGAGCATAATAAGAACAATATCACTGAGAAATACACATTCACAAGAGACACAACATTTATCCTGGGAAAC
>JZKD02S1633960.1:888412-917048 GCA_000966675.3 Picea glauca | reverse complement strand
CGATCGGAACGTACAGGCAGGGTATCAAGCCCGAAATCAACTAGAAGGCTTCCACGCAGTAATTGTGGATTTACCTCAAAGTGACCCCCATAATACGATCCAACCACCACAATCAATTAAACCATGGAGGGTTAGTCCCCGTAGCTCACCCAAATGCGACCTCATGCGTAACCCTTGTGTGAGAGGGGGATCCCAGGCAGACTTATACGATAACTGGATTTGACTCTCCCTAACTCAGGATGCTACTGTTTTTTTTAGAAACTTTGGAGAGTTATTCTCACAGCCTAATCCAAAGTACTACACCTATTCTACTATTGGTGGAGGATCCTAGCAAAGAAAAATTTCTAGATAATTTTCAATTAGCGTTGATTTTTATGGTTGTTCTTTACGCAAAAGGGGTGTATGGAAGTGAAACAAATGGAATTATGACTCAGACCCAAAGAGTGCATCGAACATGATAAGCAATCATTTTCTTTAGATGAACGTCTATCTAAGGGAGAGAGAGAGTTCTTTTCACTAACAAGCACAACTACAGAGTGTCTTCAAACGATTCTCTTTTTCAATCGAATCTTGATGTAATGCAAAAAAAAATTAAAATGCCTTCTAATATGCACAATCAATCATGCTTTTTCATTGTTTGTATATGATTTAAAGATCAATTCAACACAATGCTTGTCTCGCTAATTGTATTTATATGAATGAAAATCAAACTAGCACAAGCTAAAGTCATACAAACAATGCACCCTCTCGTTGTAATCAAAACAAAAAAGCGAAAACGAAACAATCAAAGAGAAAACGCAATTCACACCCAAAAAGCAAAAGTTGAAGAACAATGACCTTGACTGAAATCAAGATAAAGAGGTCTGTAGGCCTTTGATGACCTTCACCAAGGTTTTCACTCAGCTGATGAGGAGAGAAGAACAATGCATAGGTTTCAAACTTCACTCAACAGGAAAAACTCAATAAAAATGGTGAAGAAGGCTACAAGATCCAATTAACAAGGTGTTTATTCTTCAAAAAGGAAAATGTCAAGGCTGAAAAGGAATAAAAAATTGACTCACTATATCACTCAGCAAAAGAGACACAGAGGCAAACCCTGAAAAAGGAAGTTTTGGAGGGTTATTGGGCCAAAAAGAGGCTGGTGCTCTGTTTCCAAGGGAAAGGAGCATTATAGAGCTCTGTGCTAAGGTATTAGGAGCGTTGGAACTCTATTTCCAAGGGCAAGGAGCATTATAGTGCTCTATTCTAAGGTATTAGGAGCGCTGGCACTCTGTCAACACTAGGTCAGGGGCGCCAGGGTCTGAAAGCTCCAGAAATGTCAAAAAATTCCAAAAATTGGGATTTAAACTTGACAAGTATGCTGAGTGTGACAAGGTAAGGAGCCAATTATCTCATGAAACTAATCAAAAGAGGAGTGAACCAGGTCTGAAACAATCAAGGGACAGAACTAGGTCAAATGAGGAGGAATCGAAACAAGAGGTTTCGATTCGAGGCTATCTCCCCAGTGGAGTCGCTAGTTTCTGTTGTAGGAAAATCTCCCTACGGACAGGTAGATCACCTCTAGAGCTTGATCTTAACCCTAGATAGAAAAATGCTTAACGTGGACATTGACTTCCTTTCGAATCTATCTAAACTAATACATGAGAAGGAAGGATAGCAAAAGTACCTCTTAATCGACGTTTGTCCCTGCATGCTCCGAGTTGGGCTCCAATCCTTTTCTCCTCGTTGAGTTCTGCAGGCAAACAAGATACGACCACTTCCTACTCTATTGATATTAGCTTGAAAACAGATCTATCAATTAATGATAATTTCATGTAACATCAGACGCAAACTAGAAAGAAACAGGCCAAGCGTGTCATATTAATGAGGATAACGACAACAGTGCTTACAATCGTAGATGTGAATGCGACAGCTTCGTCAAGTCCTCTTCGTCTAACTCTTGGTCGAAATATCCACAACCTGGTTGATCGCAGCTTCACTGATCACTTCTCCTTTGGCTGACTGTGTGTTTCCTATGATATCATAGGTTTTATGCTAGCAATTCTTTCCCCTTTCCACCATCATAGAGCTTGCTTATATAGGTTGGGAGGAGCTTAACCTCTTGAGTTATGTTTAGAACAAGTTGGGAACCTCCTCCTTAGATCAAGGATCTGTCGATGAAACCAAGAATTCGAGTACAAATTCCTCCTAATCTCGAAAGATCGTTTCCTTATTCTCCTCACCGGGCTAACAACTGACCCAGATTAGGGAGCGCTCCTTCAAAAGGGGCATCATAGCGCTAGAACGCTCCCAGAGAGGCTTAAGGGGAGTGCCAGTGCTTCAAAAGTGGGAAGTGCTCCTGCAGAGGCGTAAAGGAGCGTTATAACACTCCCTGAGGCCTTATAGGGGAGTGCCAACGCTCCTAAGGTTGTTTTAGGGGAGCATTCACCCTCAAAATTCTTGATTGGAAGCCCCTTTTCAGGTGTTAAGATTTGTTTGACTCCAGTGAACCAGTTCTCCTTCTTCAAACCAAGTACATAAGATGTTTTAAGTGCCTCCTTAGTGTCGTCATCATGGCAGTATGATTCAACAATGTTTGCGACACTCGTAACCAACTTGCGACACTTGCGAAAGTTGTAAGGAAGTTGCGACGCTTACGACAATTGAGAGGAATATGCGACACTTATCCAGTTGAGTGATTTTGATGTGTAACACATTGGTTTCCATTCCTTTGTTTTATTTTTACCTTTTCCATTCCAACAATTTTGCATGGTGCATCATCACCCAAATGAACCTGTCAAAAATCACCTTGAACATAATCTAAAAAATGTTTCCTATGGGGCGTGGCATGAAATGAATCCCCTGAATATACTACCCAAGACTCAGAAATTTTATTTACAAAAATAATCAAAGCATATTGTAACACATCACATGTTACATTTGCTTCCTGATTTTTCTCTTGTTGTCCATCTCTTTGTTTCTTTGGAGCTCTTCAGTCTTTATTCATATGTCCTTTCCTTCCACAATTCCAACACTCTATCTTTCCAAGTTTGGATTTAGATATGCCCTTCCTGTATTTACCGTGGTTCCCTGAGCCATTTTCTCTATCCTTTTGTCTTCCCCTATTCTCCATGTTTAACGCAGTACCTGATATCTCACCTGTTATTTTTCATCGCATTTTCTCACTAAGGATAACAGCAAAAACATCATCAAATTTTAAAGTATTTGAATTAGAGACAGATTTAATTATATCCATGACCAAGCCATTCCATATTTCTAGCAATGAGCACAAGATTAGAATATCCCTGACCTCATCATCAAAGCCCACTTTTACAGAACTTAGCTGATTAGTAACCGTATTAAATTCATTTAAATGATCTGCAATAGACCCACCTTCTAACACATTCATATTAAATAATCTCTTCATTAGAAATACCTTATTGGATGTCGAGGGTTTTCATACAGTTTATCCAATGTTTCCATCATCTCCTTTGTTTTATTTTCTTTCAAAATATTGAAATCCATTGACGCTTCCAGGCTCAGCCGTATCATTTCTAGTGCCATTATATCAAGAACCTCCCATTCTTCATTCTTCATGGTTGTCGACTTCTTAGCCATTCCAACCAATGGTAGGAATAGATCCTTATGATATCAATAATATTAGAATATTATTGATATCAAGGTGCAGATATCAAGGTGCAAGTAGAACTATCTTCGCCTTCCATAAATCGTAGTTTTGGCCGTTAAATTTCTCAATCCTAAACTTTCCATCTTCCACCATTGCTCCCACTCAAACCAGGAACCTTTTTTTCCTAAAAGTTACCTTTCCCTCTAATACCATTTGTTAGATAAACAAAATCATGGAGCAATAAAATAAACCAAATGTGGAAATAAAACACAGAAGATACATAATACAATAGAGATACATATATACGTGGTTCACCCAGTGTGGGCTATGTCCACAAGAGAAATTTCCAGGTCCTTCCTTTATTATTATCCAGCTAATAAAGGGATACAACCTACAACAAACCCATTGTAACTTCCTCTTGTTTCTCTCATAGTCTCCTCACTTAGAATACCATATTCGCAATGATACATAGATGCAATACATTTTCCTCATAAAAGAGGGTTTCCTTAATGGGAAAAAAACCCTAACATATCTTCTATCATCAGATCCGTGACCTTATAATGAATGGTCCATATTTACTATGAAATTACAATATGCATTTACAAGGAAAATTTTCCTTCGAGGGCCTGCTTTCCCCCGGACCCCCCAGCCAGGGGGATGGAACCTGGTGGGGAGGTAACCTCCCCTCCACTCCCCCACATGGAGGAGTGTACATTTTTTTGAGGTGTAAATTCTTCATGGGGTATAAACATGGTTGAAAACAAAGACCTCTGAATCAAGAAGATAATCAGGCTCCACAACCAACATGGGGTCACTATCAATTGGTATCAGAGTAGGGTGAAGCTCTGAGAAAGAGAATTAAAGTTATTTAAGGAAACAAAGAGAATGTATACTTTTAGAAGGCAATATAAGAGTGAATATATACAACAAAAAAAATAGTAAAATAAATTGGAAAGATTGAAACAATACATGTTCGAATGAGTTCGAACAATAGTTAAATTAGTCTTTTATTTTCAACTAATTTGAGAAGAAAATGTTTGATCACAGGTACCAATGATGGTGGTTACAACAGGAAGACTGCAACAAAGGACAAATGAATTTCTTTTATACTGTGGAAAAGAACCTATTCCAGATGAAGGTTGGAATGAAGGAGGACAAGTGAAGCTATCAAAGAGATGAGCTAGATAGGTGTAGAAGCCAAAGGAGCATAAAGTGGTCAGAAGAAGGTTCGAAGGAAGAGAATGAGAGAAATAATAGAGGGATAGGATATGGATAATCTTCGTGAGGTATTGAGTAACAAGAAATTTTCTTGCATAGTCTTGACTGCAACTCACAATGAGCAAGAGGAATCTCATAGAGGAAGGAAGACAATGAATCGTAATGGTCATAGAAAAGGTTATAGTGTAATCCATATAAATTTGAGTGATGAGAAATTTGAAATGGATAAATATGAGTTGAAGTCATATGTTAGTGTGGTAATAGAATTGCTACAGAAAGGTGAGGAAGACCAAGGATGAAAATGAATTCCATGAAATAAGGTGAATTGCCATGTGTTGTAGGTGAAGTTGAAGCATAGGTTGGGTGCTCAGTTCAGGAATAAAAAACTCAGAGAAATTGAGTTTAATCAAAGGTTAAATACAGAAAGAGAAGTTCAAGTTTTTGAACGTGAAAAAGTATCAATCCTTAGTGAGGGTAATGTTGAGGATGCTAAAGAGAGACGTTTTGAGACTCTGATGGACTATGTGTAAAGTTCAGAGAAGAATGAATATCTGATGATGTCTGAAGCATCAAATGAGACCATAGGGTCTTATATTTTTAAGAAGGATAATTTGTGTATCATTGCAGGTTTAGTATATAATGGAAATTCATTTGAAGCTGTCATAGATATGAAGGAGGATGAGACCATATTGTCTCATAAAGGTAAAATGGAGACCCATACATAGTGGTGTAATTCAATTACTGAAGGACAATTGCACGAATATATTGGTACAAAAAGAAGGATAACATTGGCTCACAAAGATGGAAAAAACAAGGATAGAGAGAAGCATTCAAATGCAATGCTCAGGAAGTATGATGAGAAATTAGAGTTGCTAGAATTTTTTTTGAGAGGACCCGAGTCAGAAAAGGAGATTACAACTAGAGAGGAGAAATGTTCACAAGTTCCTTGTAACGATGAAGTGCCGACAACATCTAAGAAAAATGAGGTAAATTTTAAATTTCAAAATTATTATGGGGTTGCAGGTATAGAAAGTGATGATGAACATTAATTTGTAAATAGAGAAATATAATCTAAACTATTTCTTGAGGATGAAGTTAAACCTCAAGTACAACCTTCAGAGCTAATGTTTTGAAATTTTGAAAAAGAATTGAGGTTTTCTGAGGAATGGTTAGCAAGAGATCGTGGTGAAAAGGACTATATAAAGAATGCATGCTTAGTTCAATCAAATTCTAAGAAGAAAATAATGGTTCCATACAACAACGACATGGATGAAGAGGAGGGGAAACAACCATTGGGTAGCAACAATAATAAATTTCAACAAAGAAGCAGTGGGATGTACCGACAAGAAGATAAATTGGACATGGAGATTGATGAGATATGGATGATGATGATAAAAGTGCCTAAGAGGAAGCATACTGAAGTAAGAAGGACAACCAAACAAAGAGTACAATTTATTGTACAAGTTTGCATCAATAAGGAAAGTGGACAACTGGAGCATAAAATTTGGATGCTTGGAGAACTCAAGACAACAACAATACAGAAGCAATGCAGCAATGCAAGTAATAAGAAACAACATAAAATATGGGATCCTAAAAGATGGAAGAGATCAAGGGAGGACATATGTAGCAATTCATATCGACAACATTAATAGAGGATCATAAGAGGACTTCATTTGAGGACACATGATGAGGAGATCATAAATAATTTTAACCTTGGGAGTCCGTTGCAATAGCATTTCACCTCAAAAATCAGCCTTGTTGATTTGACCTAGGGGTATTTACATTTACTAAGGGAGTGGGTTCCCTAAAACTTCAAATTAATTTAATTTATCATGTTTTAGTTGGATTCTATAAGGATAGGGTTTGTTTTTTCCTATTTGAGGTGTAAAAGCTTAGTTGAGAAATTAGTTGAGTTTAGGTAGATTATCCTAAGTATGGAGGATTTGGTTCTGTTTGATCCTTATTAATTGTAAAGTATGAGAGCGATATTATGGTTATTAGTTGCATAATCTTAGGGATTAGTTTATGGGTTGGACGTTGATATTCCATGCTTAAAATTGTAATCCTATGAGAAATAAGAAGGGGTATGTAGAGAGAGAGTGAGAAAGAGGTAGAGAGGAGTGTGTAAGAGGCTGATTATGGCAAAAAAGGTTGAAAAGAGGACAATTAAATGTAAATTAGGTCAAAAATGCAAGAAGGCCTTATGTAATTGTGTACAGATTCATTTATAGAATCTCATTGTGTTTATCTGGTGTCTTTGTATATCATTGGATGAAGTGTGAGTTATTGAATCCATATACGATCCTTTATGTGTTATCCAATGTTGTGCAGGTTTAGATTGAAACCGATCAACGATCATTGAAGAGATCAATGAATTTGAGGTGATAGAGGGTCAGTTAAATCCAGAGTTGAGTCAATTGAGGTCGTGGGAGAATAGAGATCAAAGACTATGTTGCATGTAAGGTGAACCAAAGGTTAAATAAGCCTTTGTAAGCATTGAAGAAAAACAACCATCGAATCATTCCATTGAGTAATATCATTCATTGAATTGAATTTATGATGATTCTGTAGAAGTCTCAATAGTCCAGTGACATGAATAGATTTGACCATCAAATCCATAGTGATATTGATGAACGACAACCTATCATGAGTTAAAATACACACGTAAGTTATGGGAGAATCATGATTGTTTGGTTTATATCCAAATCGACAGTTCTTGTTATAGCGGATCGTGGGAAATGGATTTTTTAACGTATTGGAGGGCCTACAAGTTCCAAGGTCTCGAAAATGACAAATGTCACATTGATGTATGGAACTCCATAGAGGAAGTGACATGTGGGGACGAGGTCCCACGATAAATGTTTTTCATGGAAAATCTTTGAATGCATATTGACGGCTTAGATTATATCTTGAGTGTGGATTGAGGACCCATATCATCGCATAAATCATCCCTTTGTGACTTCTATCTTTATAATAGTGTTAAGGATTGGACGATGGAGATTAAATCTTCATGATAGAAGATTGACAACCCTCATCTGGAATCTCGTATCGTGGGAGTTTTTGGTTTATAAGAAGTGTTGTAAGCCCCGATGTCCCAATGATGAGACACTTCATGTTGATGTAAAGGCGTCCACTAAGGTAACGACATGTGGAAGAAAGGTTCTAAAGTGATATGATTTTCATGCTAACCCACATTGCCAGTTTCGAATATAATTAGAAGAGAATCAATTGTCCATATTAGATCCATAATATGGATCGACGATGATCTGTCATTGAACGATATCATAGAGGAAGAGATCATGACCGTTGATCACCGGTAGGATCAATGGTACAGATCATTGTGGATTATGGACTTTGAAAGTTTTGGATTGTTGATCAGGCATGGAGTCTGACGTACCAGAACCTCTATATGTAGTAGTCATCCATTGAAGAGTATGGATCGACGATCTAGATTGATCGTGTACCTCCATGCATAATACCATGGTTCTCGACATTATTCATATGAAAATAAAGAATCTTAGCACTAGGGTCTTCAAGGGCGTTAAAGGAGACATTTTGACCATGGTTTCATCATGTGGTCTCTTGGCTAAGTAATGGATTGGGTGCACTGTTAAAGGAGCCTGGGACGAAGAGTAGAACATATGAAATGATGTGTTGGTAAGGAGATGGGAACCTGCAAGAGAAAATGAATTTCCTATGGAGTTCATAGGGTTGACGTGCATTCTTGTGCAAGAACAAAGTACTCCAGACTCTGTAATAGAGGATTTTAAGCCCGTATAAAAAATTAAAACAAAACTCAAGTATTGAAGTTATTGGAGAGTTACTTATAACTATGAACATGTAGGAAAATGACCTGATGAGTCACTATCAACATAAAATCATATGTACACAATCCTTTTATAATTCTCTCAATATTTATGAGTGTCCAAAATATTCTCAATATTTTCAAAATATTATAAATACCATAAATGCCAAGTTGAACTTAAATTGACATTCTAATAGCTTCTAAAAAGTACTTTCTCTTTATCAACAGATTTATAGAATTGAATAACAAAACAATAAAGAAAGAACTCACATTTCTTTGTTTAAAATAATATATATATATATTAAGGTCTATAAATGAAGATACTTGACTTTATTATAAATATTTTTATTTATAACATTAAAAAAATCCATGTTTCTCTTATTACGTTTATAATTATAAAATAACTATCTATATTAAGAAGATTGTATTATTTTACTTATAATTCAAATGAATATAACTATGTATATGTACATAGGTCAAATTCATTCAAATTCAAATCTAAATTATAGTGAATGAAGAATTTATATTTAATAATTATAAAATCACTATGTATATTTACAAAATTATATTATTTTGCTTATAATTCAAATGATATTATGTAATTAAAATGAATGTGGTGTAAATGGTCTCTGTGGTCAAGACGTGGGTCAACTCTTTAGACTGCGGTTAGGTTTGGGAGTGTTTTAGAATCTGCGGTGAATTTCTTAGTTTTCGGTGGGTTTCTTTTTTCACGGTGGTAATTTCTTGGAGAATGTTGGTATAAACCACATGCCACATGGAGACCTTGGCTTACATGGACTCTAACCTCCTAGACACTAGGGAGTTGTGTGAGAAGACAGGTGGAGGATCGAGAGATTGGTTGGTTGAGAAGGGGAAAACACCCATGCTTTTGCAACAACATACAGAGGTCGAGCTTGAGGTTTCCTCACCTGGTAAGTTGCCCCTTTTCTAGTCTCCCGTGATCGAAATTATTTTCTTCAGATATTTTACAGAACACTGGAAACTAGGTTCGCATCTACCCGATGTAGGAACCCTACCCTCCCTCATTGCACAAAGGGCCTCAGATATTGAATGTTTTAATCAAACATAAGGAGGTTTTCTTATTTCTTCACCACTTTCTTCTCAAAAGGAGTATGGGTCTTTTGACAAACACTGTGGAATGAAATGGATCCTAGTAGAGGTAACATAACAAGTTATATATGGGATCCCCATACTCTGAGGGGAACAAGTGGATTTTCCAAAAAAATCCACCACCAAAGGCTTCATATCAGCCTTCCTAGAAGCAGAGGATCACATGGGGTTCAATTGGAAAAAGGATATAAGAGATTACACACAGGCGGATCCCTTACCCCATGGTTCTGGCGAAGGATCTGAACATAGCATCTTGACGAGGAACACAAGGGAAGGACACAGACTAAAAAGAAAAAAAATAAATTCTAAGGGGAACATTGGAAACTTGGTTCTTGGGGAAGAAGTGGATTTAAGTTAGTTCGTTCTTATGGAAAATCAAGGACTGGTGAGTAGAGCCAATGGTATATATTTTTTCTCAAAACTATGGTCGATTGGATGCATAATTCTTGGAATAAATAACTCGGCTATGTCCCATAAATCATTGAACTCAATAGGAATTGGTTCACTTTCACCTTCCTACAACCAGAGCATACAAAGTGGGCCCTAGTAAAACCCTGGAGTGTAAACAATCCCCCTTTACTCCTTAAGCCTTGGATCCCTCTTTTTGACTCCATTAAAGAAAGTATGGGCATTATTCTAGTATGGGTGCAGCTACTGACACTCCCACTGCACTTCTGGTCCTTTGAACACTTCAAACTAATTGGGAATTTATTGGGAGACTTTCTTGATGCAGACATGACTTATGAAGAAACAAAGCAAAGGAAGGTGGCAAGGGTCCTAGTCAATTTAATTATCAAGGAAGGTCCTGGTGAAGAACTTGACCTTAGTTGGGGAACTTTTAGACATACCTAGAGATTGGAGTATGAAAATATCCCCTTCATATGTAGGAGATGCCATCATTTTGGTATTTGATTAAAAACTACAGTATGCCCGTAAGGACCAGAGGATTGGGTTATAAAAGCGACAAAGGTTTTACTCGGTTTCAGGAGGATAGAATTCCCACAATGTCTTCCAATGAAGGAAAAAAATCTACAAAAGAACAAATCTGACCAATTGAAGCAAAACATGAGGCTCTGGTGTTGGAATGAAAAGAATCCACATTTGCTTCGGGATGCAAATCTTTAAGGGAAAAGGAAAACATGTGCATCTCCAAAATAGGCTCGGATTTAGTACCTATCGTGAAATAGGGTACTTATTTACCCTCCTCTCCTCCTATTATTGTTTTAATAAACAACTTAAATTTAGAAGGCACAGAGTGGTTGAAGTCTCTTAATTTCTTGGCCCATTCAAACCTTTCATGTATGCTAGCCACTTGTCCTTCGGCTCCTTCAGAGATTGATATGATTGAACCTCCTATCTCTAAGCGTATCGGAAATTTTGAAGAGGATGCTTCCACATCATCCTCAATGACCTCTTCGGGTCTCTATTACCTTAGGTCACATAAAAAAGTGGCTTCGGGAGGTCTAGCCACTGAATCGGTAAACACTTTGGAAAACATTGGGTGGGGAAGAAAGTCATTGATTTCAAAAGAAGAAATAAAGCCAAAAATGATCTCTTGGTCAAGAAACAACTCTCCATAGAATCAGATCTTAGAGAAAGGGTAACCCATGGGAAGGGTTCGTGTTGAAATGTTTTTCTTTTAATTGAAGGGGTATTGCTGGACCCCTCAAAAGACCATCCCTAAAAAAGGTGATCGAGTCTGAACACCCTGAAATTATAATGTTACAAGAGAGGTTGGGGGTGGGGGAGGAGATAAGATCCAGATTAAAATATCTACTCCTAGGATGGGATTTTGAAACCCTAGATTCTACAGGAATATCGGGAGGATTGGCAATAGGATGGAACATCCATTCTATCAAAGTGTCAAATTCCTAGGGAATAGATTCAGGACTCGACATTACGATCTCTCTCTTGGAGCTAGAAAAAAAACTTCACATCATCAACATATATGGTCCTTGTCAGAACATAGGCACTTTTTTGGATAATATTTTCAGTAAGTCCTTGAAAGGTCAGAATGTTATTTTAGAAGGATATCTAAATTTTTCATTAGGGCTCTTAGAAGTTTGGGGAGCACATGCGAGAGAAGACCCACTCATAGGTTACTTCACACGAAATATTGTGGAATTCAATTTATTGGATATCAAACCAATCAAAATCAAATCAACTTGGAGAAATAACAAGATGGGGGATGATAGCATAGCAAAGAGACTGGACCATTTTCTGATAACTGACTCTTTATTAGAAAAACCTTACATTTGAAACAATGTATTGGATTTAGAGGCATTTATGATCATGTTCCGATCTTTTTGGAATTAAGACAGGGGACGATAAAGACAACAAGCCCTTTCAAAGTAAACAAGACCTGGCTAAAATATGACTCCTTTATTAATTTCGTGAGAGAAAATTGGATACCCTTTCACCAGGAAAGGAATCTTTCGACAACCTCTGGTTTTTTTGAAAATTTAAAAATGATCAAAGAAAAAAAAATAACTGGGCTTTATAGAAAATATAAGCTGAAGACTTGGAGCTTAAAGAAATAGAATCCAAACTACAAAGAATTTTGGAGGAAGAAGGGGGTGGTTATGCTACACTAGAATTCAAGATCTCACTACTTAGAATGGAAGAAAGGAGAAACAAGATACTCAAGGATAAAGGAGAAATTTGGAGGCTGCAAAGTAGTCATATCTGGTTGACAAGTGGAGATGAGAACACTAAGTTATTTCAATCCTTTGCAAAAGGTAGAGAGTGTAAAAATACCATATGGAATTTAAAGGACCGGGATGGAAATTAGGAAAATAATTTTGAGGGAATGTCAAGACTAGGGAAAAATCACTTGCAAGAACTCTTCATAGAAGAGAACCATCCTACAATAGAATAAGTGGTTCGTATGGCTTAGTACTTCCCAAGATTTGACAATGATGAGGATAATAGAATGTTGATGGAAAAATTTATTGCTGAAGAATTAAAAGAATTAATTCGAAGCTTCCAAAAAGATAAAATCCCAGGCCCAACTGGCTGGACTATTGAGTTTTTTATGAGTTTTTATGATCTCTTGGGACAATATTTACTCAATATGGTAGAAGATATCAGAATTACAGTATGAATTCCACTAAGTTTAAATTCCACCTTCTTATATTTAATCCCAAAATCAGACAACCCTGCTACCTTGAATGATTTTAGTCCAATTTCCCTCTGCAACTACATCTATAAAATTGTCTCAAAAATTATAGCAAGAAGAGTGAAAATAATCCTCTCTTACAAAATTTCGAGTGAGAAGTTCGATTTTTTGGAAGGCAGGAAAATCCATGAAGTTGGTGGGGTAGCACAAGAAGCACTACATAGTATAAAATCCATAAAACTAAAGGGTGCGGTGCTAAAAATTGATCTCTCCAAATCCTACGACAGAGTACGTGTAGGGACCTAAATTAATTAAGCCTAGTAAAATTCATAATTTAAACATTAAGATTATTCATCATAAGCAATAAGTTAATTATTTCAACATATAAGCAACATAAATTAAATTTACGAACAACATGCTAACAATTTACATAATCATCCACATAACCCAACAAATTCATAAATAAAAATACCTCTGCCTGATGCTAATTCCCGCCGATCTGGTTGTCCTCTCTATTGCTTTGCCCAGCCTGATGCACTAACCAAACCCTGCCCAAAAATGACTAACCACCCAGCCAACTAGGAGCAGCTTGTCTGACTCCCTAGCTCCAGGATACCGAAAGGAATCCTGGCCCCCGAGCCCAAAACTCCCAGCAACCTAGTGCCCCCTGCAATGCTTCACCAAAACTCCAAAACCAAACTCCCCAAAACCAGAAAAATATCCCACAGAAATGCAGACCTCCTCCCCAATAATGCTCCTCCCCCAAATTTTCATAATAATCCTCTCTCGTAGGACTCTTCCTCGTCATATCTCCCCCCATTCACTGACTCTCCTATCCTACATTAATTACCTTATGATATTCTTTATTACCTTATCCCATTCCTTTATTACATTATATGATTCCTTTATTACCTTATCCTTCCACTCGATGCTTCATTCCCCCCCGCATACATAAAGTCTTATAAAAATAATTTAAAATTTATTAAGCTCTTAATTCATTACCCTGACATTTAATAAGTTAATTAATTAATCAACAGATATAAACAATTAATTAATTAATTAATATTGTTAATAAATAATCATTGTTTAACTAAAATATATTAGGACAATTAATTAAATAATTAACTATTCTTGATAAACCCTATGCAACTATTTAGCTAGGGTTGTTACATACACCCACCCTTCAGGAAACTTCGTCCCAAAGTTAAGGTATTTTATGATACAAGGGAAAAGAAACATGGTTCACACATTCAAAACAAATAACCATCATTACTAGTAAGTAAGCAAAGAAACTGATTCATACTAGTGTACATGTACAAGAAATGCATGTCTAGCTAGCACATACAAGTCTCATGCATGTACTAATAATCAATAACTATCATCCTTATAGTAATTTATGTATGCATACAATCCAATCAACAAGACTATTCTTTTATAAAAGACAATAAACCAATCAAATGTTTGTGAAATCCTTTAATTACAATTATCTAGTTCAACAATTTTATTTAGACAACTATGGTTTAGTTACGTAATTATGAATATTCATATATACACATCTTCTTTTTAGAAGGGAAAAACTAATAATTCCACCATCAGACAAATCTCCATACTTTCTCAACTATTTCTACTCATCCTTCCTCCCTAACTTACTTCCATCTTCATTCCTATCCTTCCTCAGTTGGACTATCCTGGAGTGTCAACTATATTGAGTTAACTCCAAATAGAACCTGTAACAGGAAGTGTCACTATCTCAACCAAGCTTCCCCAGTAGGCAACTGACAGTCATCATCACACGTCTAGGGGAGCATGAGATAACACCGTCCTCCCATGACTTCAGGTTTCAGAGGATACACGGTGGGAAATGCCTCCACCCCTCCTAATCATAACTAGGCTCCACACCCTACAATGGAACATAAAGTGGCACTGTGTTGTTGGGAGTTTTGTCATCGTTTATTCAATTTTGGGAAAACTCATCACCTGAAATCCTGCACTAGTCCACATATCATAGCAATGCATCCAAACCAATATAATTTCACGTACAAATATTCATACCATAATGTTTCTCGGCTAGTGGTCATGACATCCACTTTCATCATCCTTGTCCCTTGGCTATTTCATAGCCCATAACCTGCAGATTAGTCTGTAACACAAACTCATACATTTCTATGCATTATCATCATGTAATTGCATACAATCCTCATTTCAATTCGGTATCCGTGTACCAACAACTTAATCATCAAAGTTTTCAAGTTAAAAATAGATCTCATAATATCCCATAATTCAATTTCGACATCCATTCATAAAATTATCATTTACCCAATAGATTGCATCATATTCAATCATCATTCAAATAGCATTTAAATATTCATAGGATTCTCATTCACACAATATGTCTCATAATATCCATCATCATCAATAACATTTAAACATTCATAAAATTTACATTCACATAGTAGATCACATTATATCCATCATCATCAATAACATTTAAGCATTCATAAAATTTACATTCTCACAATATATCACATCATATCCATCATTATCCAAATATATTTAGACATTCATTAAGGTTCATACGTCTTAAAAGTTTAAGTGTGTCATTTAATAGTTTCACTATGAATAGAAAATAAAATATGTAGGCCTCAGGTAATCTTGGCTGTCTAAGTCAAAAGGTGGTGTTACATACACCCAACCTTTGAGAAACATATTCTCGAGGTGGTCAAAAAAGTGAGGGATAGTCTCATCGTAGTGTCTCGGTGTCTTCCCAAGTAGCAGATCCTAGACTATACTTGTCCCACTGGACCTTAAATTGGTCTACCAGATGGTTCCTGAGCTGTCAGACTCTACGGTCCAACATGCGTAATGGTTCTACCGTGAGATTTCCCACGTCCGATACCTGCAATTCCTTCCAATTTAGCTTATGTGAACATCAGCAGCATAATGACGTAAAACAGATACATGAAAAACATTATGAGTTTTATGCAAGTGGGGTGGCAGTACGAGACGATAAGAAACGGGTCCAATTTTCTCTTGGATTCTAAATGGTCCTATAAATCGAGGTGACAAATTTTTCCCCTTCCCAAACCATATGGTACTTTTATTAGGCCTGATATGAATGAAAACCTAGTCTCCCACTTCATAACTTCGGTCAGTCCTGTGTGCATCCGCATAACTTTTCTGCCTATCCTGTGCTTCCTTTAGTCTCTGCCTAATTTGAATCACCTGCTCCTCCATCTCTTGAATCAATTCTGGCCCAACTATTACTCGATCTTCTAATCTATCCCAACTCAACGGTGTTCTACATGGCCTTCCATACAGATCTTCATAGGGTGGAATTTCGATGGAGCTATGAAAATTGTTATTGTAGGCAAACTCTACCAAAGGTAGGTACTTCTCCCACTAGGTTTGATTATCCATGACATACATCCTAATCATGTCTTCCATGACTTGATTTACTGTCTCAGTTTTCCCATCTGTTTCATGATGATAAGTTTTGCTTAAGTTCAACTAAGTCCCCAACGCTGACTGCAAACTTGTACAAAACCTAGAAGTGAATCTGGAGTCCCTATTGGAAATGATCTTCTTAGGTATCCCATGCAAGTAGATAACCTCGCTTACAAACACACGTGCCACATCAGTGACATCATAAGTGTCTCTAACTGAAATAAAATGAGCACTCTTGGTTAACTTATCAACTATCACAAGAATGGCATTGTGTCTATGAGATGTGAGTATTAACCCCACAACAAAATCCATAGAGATGACTTCCCACTTGGACATAGGAACATCATGTGGTTGTAGTAGGCCTGTCAGGTGATGGTGGTCGGATTTCACTTTTTGACACTCTCGGCACTTGGCGAAAAAATGGACTACATCGCGCTTCATGCCTACCCAGAAGAAGAGCTTCCTCATGTATGCATACATCTTCTTCACACCCGGATGCGCACAATAAAGTGCTCTATGGGATTCCTTCAATATGGTGCTTCCAATATCCCCATCTTCAGGGATGTACATCCTTCCTCGATATCTCAATAGTCCATCTGCTTCCATACTGTATCCTTCATACTTTGGATCTAATTTCCTCCCACTCTGGAGGTTTGAAGTAACCTCTAAATACCAACTGTCTCCTTGGATTTGCGTCAACAAACATTCCCTCAGATTGACCTTTAAGGGTACCAAGGAGAAGACACATGGTCTCCTACTCAAGGCATCTGCGACCACATTTTCCTTTCCCTTGATGTATGAAATACCAAAATCATACTCACTCATAAACTCACTCCATCGTCTTTGCCTAGAATTAAGATCCCTTTGAGTGAAGAGATGTTTTAAATTTTGATGGTCCATTTTGAGCTCAAAGTTTCACCCCACAAGATAGTGCCTCCAAAGTTTCAGAGCTAGCATTATAGCTACCAAATCTAAATCATGAGTAGCGTAAATCTCTTCGTGTTTCTTCAACTTCCTTGATGCATAAGCTATCACTCCTCCATCCTACATTAGCACGGCCCCCAACCCTTACTTCAAGGCATCCGTGCATACTGTGAAGTCCTTTTCCATATCCAGTACTCGTAGAATTGACGCACTAGTTAGTAACCTCTTAAGCTCAATGAATGTACTATCACATTCTTCTGTCCATTCATACCTGACCCCCTTGCACTGCAAAGTGGTTATGGGTTTCGCTATTTTTGAGAATCCTTCCACAAATATCCAATAATAACCTGCTAGCCCCATGAAGCTTCTCACCTCATGGGAATTTTTTGGCACTGGCCATTCCATAATGGCCTTTTCCTTTTCTGGGTCCACAGAGATCCCTTCACCGGAAATGATATGACCTAAATAGTGGATCTCTTTCTGGAAGAAGGAACACTTCGACAAATTCCCATACAATTTGTTCTCTCTAAGGCAGGACAACACCACTCGCAAGTGTTCCTCATGTTCTCTTTCATTCTTGGAATAGATGAGGATGTCATCTAGAAAGACTTGTACAAAATGGTCTAAGTACTTCCAAAATACACCATTCATGAGGCACATGAATACTGTTGGTGCATTAGTCAATCCAAAAGGTACTACGACAAACTCGTAATGTCCAAACCAAGTTTGAAAGGTAGTTTTTGGAATATCACCTTCCTTAATCCTTAACTGATGATACCCTAATCGCAAATTCATCTTTGAGAATACCACTACTCCTTTCATCTGATCGAAGAGGTCATCTATCCATGGAATTGGGTACCTATTTTTCACTGTAGCACAATTCAATTCCCTATAATCTATATACAGTTGTAAGGATCCATCCTTCTTCTTTACAAAAATTACTGGTGCACCCCAAGGTGAAACACTGGGCCTTATTATCCCCAAGTCCATTAACTCTTTCAACTGCATTTGCGACCCACAAAGTTCTGACGTTTTCATCCAATACATATTCTTGGAAATTGGTTCTACACCAGGTTTTATCTCAATAGTAAAATCAATCTCCCTCTCAGGAGGTAACCCTGGTAACTCGTTCGAAAAAACATCCTTAAATTCTGACAATACCGGGTACTGATCCAATGAGGGTCCCTTCCTTTCGTTCACTACTTCCACTACATATAGTCCAAACCCTTGCCTCAAGAATCGCTTAACCTTGATAGTTGAGATAAAGCGTAATGACACCTTTCTCCATACACCCTGGATCTCTACCGGCCTTCCTTCGTCGTCGACACAAAACACCCTTTTTGTGAAACAATCTACCAAAGCTCAATGAGATTCTAACCAATCCATTCCAATGATTAGGTCATACACCCCGAGAGTAGTGATGTATACCTTCAACTTGGTAGTACACACTCCTAGGTCTACTATACAATTATCAATGCTAGGTCCTACCGCTTGTTTTTCCCCCGAAGCCATCTCGACTTGTTTAAAGTCATTGTGCTCATAGGCTACCAACCCACTCTTTTCTAATGCAGATGGTGAAATGAAACTATATGTCACACCAGAATCAAATAAAATCTTAACGTTGATATGATTTAGCATACCTGATGACTCCACCACCGTGTATTGATGTTCATCCTGGCGATTATTAACCACTGCGTAAATCTGGTGGCTGCTACTTACTCTTCCCATCAGGGCCTTTCCTTCTCTATGCACAAATCATGATTGTAACTCTGGGCAGTCATGCTGGTAATGGGGTCCTCTACACCCCCAATAGGTAACACAGGATTGAACCTATGCACTTTTATGTGATTGTCTCTGAAATGAGTTCCTTCCCCTGGAGCCCCTGCCCCTACTAGTTGTTCCCTGAGATAGTCATGGACCTGTCTGCATCGTTGCTGATGAACGAGATGCTTCACTCGCTGCCATTGAAATCCCTGCAGTTATTGTCCTTGGTGCGAATATGTTACCATATGGAGGTGGTATTGAGCCCCCTCCCCTAGGAGATGTCCTAGGGGCCTTCCCCATGAATCCAAGATGATGCGGAAAGGTCGGTCTCGTACCTCCAGTTAGTTCATGTGTTCCTCCACATAACGCACATTTTCCACAGCTTCCGCTACTGAAGACAGTTTCCACATCCGCACCATAGCCCTTATCTTAGGGTTCAACCCATAGACAAAGTGTTCTACCCATCATTGGTCATTATCCATATATGAAACATACTTGACCAATTCCATAAACCTAATATCATATTCCTCTACGGTTCTGTTTCCCTATAATAAGGCATGAAATGATCCTACCTATTGTTCCTCATAGTAAGATGGCAGATATTTCCTTCGGAACCTCTCCTTGAAAAGTTTCCAAGATATAGTGTCTGAGGTAAGATGCAGTTGTCTTTCCAGGTTACCCCACCAGTTCAAGGCATTATCTCTCAACTGAAAAATTGTTATCTTCTCTTTTGAGGTGGAGGCATAGTCTCTTAAGGCAAAACACCTTGTCATGCCTTCCAATCATGCTTCTGCGCGTTCATTGTTGCGACCCTCGACAAACTCTAGAAGTTTGATCTTCTGAAATTCTCTAGTGATGTCTTCGAGTGGAGTTCCTCCCCCTGAATGCCTTGACGCTTCTCGATTACCTGTTCCAGATGGTGGGGGATCTACTTCGATCCTTGTCGGTTGTCACCCCTTTAAAGTCTCATTTATGGCCTCCAAAGAGCGTCGTATGAGAGCTAGTTCCGACGATGGTGGCGGCGGCGCTGGCGGTGTTGGCAGTGCCTGCGACGATGCTCCTCTGCCTCAATTCCCTCGAGTCCTAACCATCCTATATGATTTAACCTGCATCAACCAAAGTTGTCAGGGTGAGTTCAAGGACGTTTCAAATTTGCGCAACTTAAACTAGAAAATAGGGTTAGGCGTAAGTTTTTCTTTACTTGTCTGTAAAAAAACGTTACTCTCTTTAGGGGAGGTGAATAGATTAGGGAGAAAGTGTCTAAGATTGATTTCTTCCCCTAAGAAAACTATTGACTCCTCCGCCTGGTAGTTATTCTAGCACTGTAACCCACTCGCTAATTCCTCTAACTTACCCTCCTAGCACGCATGAAGCCCCCTCCTGCTTATCTTGTTCTAAGTCCTTATACTTTGTGTTTACAACTAATTAAGGTGGATTCAAACCTAATTTCAATGAAATGAGTCTAAGGCTATCCTTCGATGCTTGACTCGTGGGCTTTCCTTGGCGCATTGTACATATGCGTTGAATTGTGTGTCTCGGTGGCTGCAGGTGCGAGTCTTGAGGATTGTAGAGTGGCTTTCGGGCATTGGAGCTTAGCGCTTGTGTGTTGTGGTTATGTATTGTTTCTGTACTTTTGGTCGTATGATGTAGTGAGTCCGAGGCGATGCATTAAAGCTTGGTGCTTGGCTTTGACTAGTGGAATGGAATGGAGGGACTTGGCGCTTGGCTCGGTGGTTGAGGGCACATAACTCAGTGTTTGGTTAACATGGATAATTGGAGATTATACTTCGGGATAGTATTTTATGGCTATTAATTTATTTATGTATAAGAATTTATTTTATAATGACTCATGTGTGGCGCGTCGGTGTTTGGTTGTTTTCCAAGGCTTGGACTATGGTGAGTAGTTGTGGGTTCAAACCCCGTCTTCTCCAAAAAAATTTAATCTAATCCCTAAAATCATTAATTAAATTTAATGTAGATTAACTTTACACTAAATACAAAATTAATTTAATTGATTTTTTTTAAGGATAATTAATTAACTTTAAAATTATTTTTACACTAAATTAAATATTGCTTTAAAAATAATTAATTAATTCAACTAATTAATTAATTAATTATCTTTAAAACAATTAACTATACTTTACACTAAAATAAAAATTTAAACGAACACACAAAATAATAATAATAATAATAATAATAATATATATATATATATATATATTAATAATAATTAAAAAAGATCAAAATAATTTAAAAACAAGTGCAGGCATGCATGGATTCCACGTTCCCGCCTTGCTTCTTCCAACGCCCCCCATCTAAACCCTAACCTTTATCGTTGTAACCCTAACTCCTCTTTTCCTCATATTTTCTTCTTGCGAGGTTTCTTGTTACACAGTCGGCCGCCATGGCCTTCTCTCATGGCTTCTCCTCCTCTTGGTCAAGTGTTTGGTTTCTGGCATTGGTCGTTGGCTTGTATTTGGCTTGTATTGTCTCTGGCATTGGCAGAGGAAGAGAAGCATGAAGAGTGTGGGTAGAAGAGGCACCATCCATGCCAGACGAGTAGGCATATTCATTCCTTTGGTTTATCTTTTGTCTCAGTTCAGTCAGACTGCATTTTTCATGCTCGTACTTTTGTTTTGTTTTTTTTGTTGGTTTTGAATGATTTGGAAGGTTCTGCCTGCACTATATGCTTGCAATTTTTTTTTTTAAATGCACTATTTATATCTGTTTACCAGAAGTTCAAGAGAATTATTTATTTCTGCTGACCAAAACCATAATAACAGTTGAGGATTGATTTATTTGCATCATTTTGTGGTTCATTTGTTTGTTTGTGTTTGGGGGTCTGTGTAATTGAGTTTTGATATGGGTCGAAAGCTGGAAATGTTACTGGGGAATTATTGATGAGGGGGGGCAAGGAATTCTCTTCTCTTATTCTTTGGAGAACACTACAAATGAATTTTTGTTATTAATTTGGTTTCTGAACATGACAGGTTACACGTATCTATGCTAGTATTATATTATGTAGATTGTACCTTAGTGTGTAGAGTAGTTGGAGAGTCCTCCACCACATGCACTCAGCAGAACATTTCGTTGTGGAGTGAAAGTTGTAGTAAGGTATTCTCTAAAATGAAAGCCTTAAGAGTCCATCGTCGTTGCCACATCAGTTAATTGAAGGTTACAAATGGGAGTTTGTACTTTCCATTAAAGATTCAAATTATAAATGAAATATTATATAGTAACTGTTTGTAGTAGTTGTTGGAGGTTCCAAGGTAGAGAGCTAGTTACTATTTTTTTTTATTTTCTCTGTGTGAAACACGTGTCTCCTCAGTCGTGGCTGGGCACTGGTAGTGTCTGTTATGGTATCGTGGGCTTGGGAATTGGTTGGCGTTGGTGCTCGTGTTTTACGTAGCTCATCTCTTCCAAGCGTCGACCTGTGGGGGAGGTATGGGATTCGACCCCCATAGACTCCCAAAACCCTCCTTTATGGCACCATGGGTGTTATTTCTGATCTTGAGGGAGAATACGCCAAGGATTGATGGTTTCCATGCATTTTCCCGTACTATCAGTCACATCTGTATTCAATTGGGAAAAATGTCATGTATTATCAGCCACTAGCTTATTGCTCAATTAACACTGTTAAATGACAGATCCCTGTAGATGCTTTGCATGAAACGATCTAAATATATAACTGATAGTGATTCTATATGATTTTGGCAACATATCTGATATAGTAGAATGATTTGTAGGAAACAAGTTGCATGGCCTCATAATTGGCTTCATTTTTCCAAGCCAAGTTAAGATTGGGGAGTGAGATGAAATCAATGACCATGGGCAGAGCAGGAACAGGAGTTGAGGTGAATATTCCTATGGTAGCATCATTATTGGCTTCATTTTGTTACTAGACGTGTTAGGAGATAAAATTACATTGTTGTGTTAGCGTTGTGATAGAAGTAACGAATAGATACCTTTAAATTATGCTAGACTGATAGGCGTGCAAAACAATAGACTCTAGTTTCAGTAGCACTAAGTTTTGGGTTCTCCTGTTGTTCACATAGGAGATAATGGTGTATTTAGAATTAATAAATCTATTTATTTCTTTAATTACCATAATATTAGAGTAGTAAAAAAATAAAACAAAGAAGGGGCCATGATCTATATATATCACGTGCATTGTTATAGATTTATTACTTTTTTTCACTATAATTGTTGGCGTATAAATATATATGACTTAATTGTAGTTAAGTCACATGGAAAGGTAATTATGGGTTGTTCATAAATAATTTTTTTAGCTAATTAGATGAGTCATTACATTATTTTCTATATAATATTACCAGGTGTAAGGCCTCTATTTCCTTTACATTTTCAATATGTATATTATTTATATTTATATTTGTGCTACGAAATTTTTGTGCTTGGCTTGCAGGTTGCGTGGAGCTGTAGCTTGAGTTCGAACTTGGAACTTGGCCCTCAGGACCAGATTTCAATCTAAGGCTCTGATACCATGTGTAGGGACCTAAATTAATTAAGTCTGGTAAAATTCATAATTTAAACATTAAGATTATTCAGCATAAGCAATAAGTAATTTCTTTCAGTATATAAGCAGCATAAATTAAATTTGTGAATAACATGCTAATAATTTACATAATCATCCACATAACCCAAAAAATTCATAAATAAAAATACCTCTGCCTGATGCTAATTCCCGTTGATCTGGTTGTCCTCTCTGCTGCTTTTCCTAGCCTGATGCACTGACCAAACCCTACCCAAAACCGACTAACCACCCAGCTAGCTAGGAGCAACCTGTTTGGCTCCCTAGCTCCAGGATACCGAAATGAATATTGGCCCTCGAGCCCAAAACTCCCAGCAACCTGGTGACCCCTGCAATGGTTCACCAAAACTCCAAAACCAGAAAAATATCCCACAGAAATACATACCTCCTCCCCAATAATGCTCCTCCCCCAAATTTTCATAATAATCCTCTCCCATAGGACTCTTCCTCGTCATAACTCCCCTCATTCGTCGACTCTCCTATCCTCCATTAGTTACCTTATCCTATTCTTTATTACCTTATCCCATTCCTTTATTACCTTATCTAATTCCTTTATTACCTTATCCTTCCACCCCATGCTTCATTCCCCCCCGCATACGTAAAGTTTTATAAAAATAATTTAAAATTTTTTAATCTCTTAATTCATTACCCTAACCTTTAATAAGTTAATTACTTAATTAATTAACATATATAAATAATTAATTAATAATTAATTAATTAATATTGTTAATAAATAATCATTGTTTAACTAAAATATATTAGGACAGTTAATTAAATAATTAACTATTCTTGATAAACCCTATGCAACTATTTAGCTAGGGTTGTTACAGTAAGTTGGATCAACATTCGACTTTTACTAACACACTTGGGCTTTGCAACTTCTTTCATTAGGTGGATCATGTGTTGTATTACTATAGTTTCCTTTTTAGTGCTAATAAAGGGTTTTTCTTCCCCTTTCTTTATCTTAGAAAGAGGCTTAATACAAAGATGTCCTCTCTCCCCACTAATTTTTCTTCTAGTAGCTCAAGGATTCAACAGAGAAATTTCAGAAAAAAAAAGTACAGGATCTTTATCCGGCATAAAAATATCACAAACCCTCCAAATTACACATGTACTTTTGGTGTATAATTGACTAATGTTTAGTATGGGCTCCATGAAAGATGCAAAAAACTATGAAAAACATCCTAAGTATTTTCTCAAAAGCTACAGGTATAGTTATAAATGAGGGAATGTCATCACTTACAAAAAAATTTCTAACAGAAGAGGAGTTGGTAGCCTTCAGACAACATTTTCCCTTTGTGGAAAAGAAATTAGAAGAAGGTTTGAAATACTTGGGTTTTGTTTTAAAAACAAATGACTACAAGAAAGAGGATTGTAATTGGCTCTTAAAAAAATGGTAAAATGACTTTTATCTTGGAGTCATAAATGGATTTCTCGGGATGGAAGACTAGTATTAGTCAAATCGGTTTTGGAAGCCATCCCAGTCTACTGTATGTCAGTCTCCTCGATCCCTAAAGGGATTTTAGAGGCAACTAGGAAAATCACTTTCAGATTTCTTTGGAGTGGCAAGAAATAAGCACATGTGACACCCTAGGTTTGATGGAAGAGGATTGTTGCTCCAAAGGCTCTAGGAGGGTGGGGCCTGAAAAAACATTTTTCTTTTTTCCAAGGCTCTGGCGAAAAAAGGGGGATGGTGACTAATAAATTCATATAGTCTTTGGAACAAAGTGGTGTTACAAAACTTTATTGAATCGGATTTGCTGGAGACCTAGATCAAAAGTGCTCAAAAATCACTAAAATGAGTCTCGGTTATTTGGAAGGAAATTGTTAAATCTTTACTAATCATCGGGGAAGGAATAATCTGGAAGATAGGTAATGGACATCGATTTAGGTTGGGAGAAGATCCGTGGGCTATTTGTGAAGGAATACATATCCTCCCAGACCAACTTATTTTCCTTTTGAGCACTCGGTGCTTCGACACATTAAACAAACTTGGCGACCCAAACCAAACAACCATTTGGTCACAAGGGTGGAAATTGGCATTTGAGTTAGGATTATAATAAGAAGATGCAACAGAGTTGGAAAGATACATATCAGGTCTAAAAAAATCATAGGTCAGACTCAGGGACTATGAGGATGACCTTTTTTGGGACCAAGCTACTTTAGGAATTTATACTCCAAAGGAAGGCTATATATTTTTTAATTGAGAGCTAGTACAAAGAGAGCCAACCTGGTGGTGCAAAAAGTTATGGAAGCTGAATTTTAAAAGAAAAATCAAGATTGTTTATGTGGAATGTCTTAACAAACAAGGTGCCAACTTGGGATATTCTACAAGAAAGAAACTTTTTTGGCCCTGGTAGATGCTCTCTTTCTAAATAATAAAGAAAATCAACTTTCCACATTTTCATGGATTGTCACTACTTCAAGGAGGTCTAGACTAAATTTTCAAGACACTTGAAACTACACAACAATTGGATTGGTCATACTTTGGAACAGGCTTGGTAGGAATGGTGGATGAACAGATAAATAAGGCCTTCAGAGCACTGTCTTTGTTGATAATATGGTTATTTGGATAGCAAGAAACACCCTCATTTTTAAGGAGGTTTCTGTAGCACTGGAAATCACAGCACTAAAAAGTATTGCCATTTACTCCACATACTCACCCACTGTAGGGAGATTCAAGACTAGAATTATATAGGAGGAAGATTTTGACAAAACACAACCTTGGGTTTTTTTTGATGGAGCTTCCCAAAATAATAGATGTGGAGGAAGAGGGATTCTATATTTCTCATAAACCCACTTTTTTACCCTGACCTGTGGACTAGGAAAGGGAACAAACAACTATGTTGAAATGATGAGCCTCAAACTACTCATTGCCTTCACACTTGAAAAGAACTGTAAAATGCTTACTGTTTTTGGAGACGCAAAGAATGTCATAAATTGGATAAATGACACACAAATATGTACAAATATAAGACTTGCTAATATAATGGAAGACTTCAAATTTTTAGAAAGTGTTTTTTATTCTCTTACCTACTGACATGTGTACATGGAAATAAATGAAGAAGTGGACTGGAGGTCGAAAGAAGGCACAAACTTGGATTTGGGCCTATGAAAAATATAAAAGTTTCTAAATGATCATATTTAGGAACATCCACAACAAACGTTTTTGTAAACCTACTAGACAATCATATAATGAAAGAAGTTATTTTATGAATTTTTTTTTGTAAAATCCTAACGCATTTGGTAACACAATAACTATTACAAAAAAAACTTCATTATACTATGGAACAAATCTACAAAAAAACAATTGGTCAGGATGTTGATAAAAAATACACTCTGGAAGTGTATTTACAAAATATAATTTTATTCTCATCTGATGATATATATAAAATTATGCTTTTTCCCTTGGAAAAAAAAAATATTTTGTAATTAAAATGAAGATAACTATGTATATGTACATAGTTAATTTGAGTACAAATTATAGTGAATATAGAATGTTTGAATGTATGTGAAAGTGTAGTTATGTAAATATATCAAATTCGACCTATAATGAATATAAAACCTAACTAGTATGTATAGCACTTGTATATATGTGAGAAATGTCTTTGACTTTTGAAAGATGATTTAACGAATTTTGATTTTCTTTATCATGATAAAAAAAAACTTAATTAATGCATTTAAAACCAATCAATTTAATTTAAATAAACATTATTTAGATAAAATAAATTTAAATAAAAGTTAATTTGATCTATCCAAAAAGGGAAAGGTTTTCAACATAGTTTTTTTCGGGTTAAATTTTATTTCTGACACCAATTACATAAAAAAAAATCTTACACCAACTACATAAATGTGGTTGTTTTTGGTTAATACATGATAAAAATGTTAAGAGGAAGGTTTTTAACATAGTTTATTTGTGTTTTTTATAATTATATATGAAAATGATATTGAGAAAGGGTTTTCAATATATTAAAAAAAATATTATTTCAAAAGAGAATGTCAAATGGATATTAATCATTTTGTTATTAAAAATGTGTGTGATTTTCATAGTTTAGGTAAAATTGTTTAATGAAGTAATTTTTCAATGTAGTTTTTAAGAACATATTTAGTAAGACATATGACATGGATTTAATTCAATATGTATGTATGCCAATTGCGAGGTTGCACAACAAACTTTTGACAAAATTCTTAAGAGAGAGATGGTTTTTTAGATTGTTATAATTGCAACATGTGAGTTGGTTGACGATTTCACTCATTGTTTTGGTGATAAAAAAGGTGAGTGATGATGATTATGTGGAGATATTTCAAATTTTCATGAGGTTGTATGAGAGAAACATCACCATATTATAGATATAAATACTAGAATATGTTGCATACATTAAGCTAAAATTGTATAAAAAATAGGACATCTTTGTCGACCAATAAAACTTTATGTTTTCGTGTAAGCATCTATAGGATCATGCTTTTTTTGTACATTATGATATTGGTAAGAATTCAATGTTATCTTTGGTTCATCATCTTTTCGCAGCATAATATAGTAATGATATGCCCTCCTTATCTCAGGACCAATATTTTAAGGATGCAATTAATAGCCAAACCTTTACAACCATGCTAAGTCATCCACCCAATGTGTATAATTTGGAGAAATTAGAGGAGGTTATAGTGTTGGAAGTAGAAGAGGAGATAGTCTTTGACCTCCGTTCATACCATAAATCTAAGATAATAGTATACTAATTTAATTATGATAGCCTCCTACATGAAATTTATACAAGTGACTCTTTACGAATTAGAAAATAGACTATGAAGTATATCTTGTTTCCAAATGTTTTTTTATTGTTCGATTTCACAATCTTGTTGGTTATTGAAATTGTTTTGAGGAGGATCCCTAGTTCTAGGGAAAAGAGTGTATTTTTTTTACCCCATGGTTCCCAAAATTTAAAGTATCCAATATGTTTTTCACTAAAATACTTGTTTGGGTATGCCTTCAAAATATACCAATACACGTGTGAGTTAACATTTTTTGAATAAATTGGAAAATACATTGGATAGATATTTAAATATATATATATTTATATA
>JZKD02S1633960.1:870972-881654 GCA_000966675.3 Picea glauca | reverse complement strand
TTATCCCCTAAAATCATCCCTGCGTCATGTATATATATGTATATATATATATATATATATATATATATATATATATCATCCTTAAGGTAGGAATATTCATGCTTAGAATAGAGAAAAAACATGTCCACCAACACAATACACTGCAGATCCATGAAGTGAAATGTAAGACCATGGTCAAGAAAAAGTACACAGTAGATCCATGTCAACAGATAGATCATAGCCGCAAGAAAATATAATGTTAACCTCTGTCATAGTGTATATCAGGAAGACATTGAGCACCAATGAGAGTTACCCTATAGTATTTAGAGTGCTCATATAGTAGTGATATAATCCATCACAACTTTGGAGGAGTAGCATGAATAAGTGATGTATCCCCAAACTGAAGGTATTTATCCCAAACCCTAATGGTAGAATTATATAACATGTGAATAGATGATTTGATGTTGAGCATGGTATTAACTATTTTATTACGGATCATTTTGGTTTTCCACTAACAGATGGGAGGGAATCCACCAATGATGAAAATGGATCCCAAGGTACATAGTACAATCTAGCGAGTGTGAATAAAGGATATGAAGCCGATGATATTGGTGGATATCAGTGGCCACCCACCTATAAAAACTGGCTCACATACATATGTCATCTTGGCAGTTTCAATTTTCATCTTGGTAGTTTCTATCTAGAGTTCTCAGTCCTAAACATATGGGATCGTAAACAATGTTTTTTGGGCCCACCACAGTCACACTATAGACTAAGTTAGATTATGATGACATAATGTGTATTCCTCGAATAGACATTTCCAATGGGATATCGTGTGCCTAAAATGGAGATCTTATACAAAAGTTACGACCCCAAGAAGTCAATGTACCAACTTACCTCAATGGGGCCCACATGAATTTTGGTGCTTCATCTCCTGGGGTTAGGTTTTTGTATGTATAGAGTTTTGGAATTCATGTTTGATGTAAAAAGGCCTTTGGAGCCTCATTGTAATCATCTTCTTGTTAATGAGCAAAGTCGTGACATCTCTTCTTAGAGATAAGCCACCACCATTCTAGCAAGCTTATTTTAGTCTGCATTTTATAGTTTCAACCTATTTATTTATTCAATAGAAGCCAAGTTTTACTATATCTTTGTTATTGTTAATTGTATCTCCATTTTAATAATATAGATCAGTATTAATTTCGTTATGCTTGTAAAATCTGGATTAGTGGTATCAAAGTGGTTTTCTTCTTGTCTTTCTTAGTGCATGTCCTCGACGAGGTCAGGGTAGAAAAAGTTGGGTCTCGAGCTTGTTTCTCTTGAGGACAAGATATCTCACACACCAAAGAGAACTTCCATAAAGGGATAAAATAAATACGATGGGATGGGAGATCCTTTGAAACTATTTCTTGAGAAATCCCTCTTACAATAGAGGAATGAGATGCTGGATGGTTTTGTGCAAATCCTTCGATTGATACCAACATGTGACATATCTTCCTCAAGTGTAGGTGCCTCCCCCTTCAAGGTACACATTAGGTTTGATATTCCTATATTTGAAGGTCAGATGGATGCAAATGTTGTAAAGAAATGGTTGAATCTATTAGAAGGGTACTTTTTATGTCCATAACTTTTCCAATAGAGAAAAGATTACATTTTCACTCCTCAAAGTCATCTCCCATGTCAAATATTGGTGGGAGGTTTTCTATGATAAAAAGGCAACAAAGGAACCCTCATTATTGATAGTCTCACTCACATGGGATTCCTTCAGGGATACTATTAAGGAACAATACTACCCTGTTGAAAGTTATGATGACCTGGTGTATACAAGATGGACCACACTGGGATAGGAAATGTGCCAAACAGTTCCAGAGTTCACAAATATATTCCATACCTTGCACACTAAGCTGGGTATCAAATATTATGATTGAAATATGGTGCTCAAGTACTACAATGGTATGCATAGATACATCCATAAATAAATGGAGATTATGTACATCTCATCCTCGACTGAGACCTATCGATATGCTGTCAAAATAGAGAAGAAGCTTAAACAAAAGATGCAGGAGTTTGGGTCTGGGAACCCCTCACAAAAGAAGAAAGGAAAGGGAATCTCGAACCCATAGAAAAAAGGGCAGATAAAATATGGACAACCTTAGGAGAACCATTCTAAGATGAAAATAAATAACGAAAATGGAAAGATGAAGAAAGACACTGGGAAGTGGTGCGACTTCCATAAGATCCCCTGGCATAACATTGTTGATTTTTTCTCAAAGAAGTAATTGGTGGCTAAGGTGAAAGCCTATGAATCATATGTGGGTTTATACTCAGAGTTAGAACCATAAAAGGGGAGATGGATTATTGACACAGAACCTAGTGCCAGCATTTCCACCACCAAGGTCTAGCCCGATGAACCTGATGAGCCAGAGGAAGGTGAGTTACTCTTTGATTCACATATGTGGGTGAATGGTACTCATCTACACTTCATCGTTGATAGTGTTATCTAGAATAACCTCATATTAGTGGAGGTCATCAAGTGGTTGGCCCTGCCAATAACGTCACACCCAAAACCACACACGATTGGATGGGGCCACCATGGAAGCGATCTTCATGTTAGCCAATAGTGTCACATGTCCTACAACATAAATACCTTGAAAGATGAGTTATTGTGTCATGTCACTCCCCTTGAAGTTTGTGATGTTCTTTTGAGCCAACCTTATTTATGGAAACGTCATGTTGTATATGATTCTAGGCCTCATAGTGTTATTACTACCTTGGATAGGAAATTATACAAGATAGCCGAGGAAGTCCCACCTACTTCCATTTCCTTAATCTCTTCCAAGAAATGCTAGAAGGTCTTCTCTCAAAGTGGGAAGTTTCTCTTCTTCGTGATTTTCTATCAAAGTGAGAGAAAGGTTTCAGTTACCTCTGCGGTTGATCTCCCCACACAGTAGAAGAAACTGGATAAGTTCATGAAAGAATACAAATAATTCTTCTCCTCACCCACTGGGATACCTCTACATTGTCAGGTCAAGCATTCAATCGATCTCACCGTCGATGCACCGCTACCCAATGGTCAATTATATTGGTTCTCTCTGTTATAAAATGAGGAGATCAAGCATCAAATCTAATAACTGCTCCAAAAGGGGCACATTCGACCCATCTCATCATCATGTGGAATCCCAATCGTGCTTGTGCAGAATAAAGACTAAACTTGGAGACTCTACATCGATTACTGGGCCCTAAATAAAATCACAGTCAGGAACCGGTACCTGATTCCATGAATCTACAATCTACTTGACCATATTAAGGGGGCCAAATCCTTTAGTAAGATTGATATGAAGTTTGGCTACCATTAGGTCCGAATAGAGCAACCATATGTATGGAAAACTTACTTCAAGTCCAAAGAAGGTCTGCTTGAATGGTTGGTCATTCCCTTTGGTTTGACAAATTCCCCAACAACTTTCATGAGGGTGATGGGCGATATATTGCAGTTTCACAAATTATTTTGTGGCGGTGTATCTGGATGACATCCTCATCTACAACAAGAATTGCCTGGAACACTTGCATCATACTCATTAGGTTTTGAACACTCTACGACAACACAAGCTATATGGAAATTTGGAAAAATTATCCTTTGGCATGCACATGGTCCAGTAACTAGGATACATTGTTGATGTGAATGGGGTGCATGTGGATATATCCAAGATTCATGTGGATCTAGCCAAGATCAATTTCATTCATGACTGGCCATCCCCAACCACACTCACTGATCTTCAAAGATTTTTAGGCCTTACTAATTTCTATCAGAGGTTCATGTTGGGATTCTCTCATATTGGATGGGTCATCGGCCAAGTAACCAGAGGTGGTGGTAAGTAAAATTTCATGTGGGATCTATAAAAACAATTAGAGTTTGATGATTTGAAGCGACGTTTGTGCTCAACCCCAGTTCTCTCATTACCCAACCTGCAACAACCCTTCGAGATTGAGACAAATGCTTCATACTATGTTGTGGATGTAGTTCTTACTCAACACGGACACCCCATGGCCTATCATAGTGAGACACTATCATATGTCATTCGCAAGTACCCCACTTAGACAAATAAGTGTACTCCATTGTGAAACATTGTCACTAGTGGAGGCATTACATTCTCGAGAAAGAGATAGTCATCCACATCGATCATATTCCACTGCAGTTCATGCAAACACAGGGAAAATTGTAGAATGACCACCATCATAAGTGGTCCACATACTTGCAACAATTCCATATTAACATCAAGTATAATATAGGAAGCACCAATCGCATCAGTTATTTCCTCAGTCTCCCTCCTATTGCAGCACTCACCACAGTGCTAAATTCTTACGTCCATGATACCTTTGGATGGCCCCAACTAAATGAGAGAGATACTGACTTCGCCGCCACCTGCTAGATGTTGGGCACAAACACAATTGTCACTGATTTCCATCTTTAGGATGGGATGTTGTTCCATATAGTCCATCTCTGCATTCCATTTAGTTAGCGATTAAATATGAATTGGGAATCCCACTACAATCGGGTGGCAGGACACTTTGACATAGAAAAGAATGTGGTAGTGTTGCAGAGACATTTCTATTGGCTGAAACTTCGATAGGATGTCAACAAGTATTACAGGTCCTACACTTCCTTCTTCATTTCCAAACCAATCATTAGTAAACAAGGCATTTACACCCCTTTGACTACTACTGAAAGGCCTTGTGAATCCATCTCGATGGACTACATGTCGGACCTTCCATTAATCGAGCAGGGAAATGACAGTGTTTTTGTGGTGGTTGATCATAATATTGTAGGTTGAATAATCAATTATCTCTATAGTGAATATAGAAGAAGATAAGAATATCAAGATTTCCCCCTTGATGGTGGTAATTGTAAATGAAGCCACATAAAAGGGAATGCAAAGACCTCATGTCTTTGATAATTATAAATATGATAGGGAATTGACACACCATTTGAATCATGGACGTTTGATTATTTATTTAAAGTTAGTCCATGTGAAACCTTCTACAAGGGGCTAGATTGATGTGAAATATAAGAAGGGAAAAAATGGTTGGACCAAAGATTGTTTTACTCCTTAGTTACTAACTCTCTTTATTTAGTGTTTTTATTTTGTAGCATACATAAACTCATTCGTGCATGCTTCTTGTATATGAATTATTATGAATTCTCTCACATCATATATAATATGTTATAAGTGATTTATGAACATGAAAGTGTAATTTTCATTCAATATTTGAATATAAATGAGGAATTTTTCACTGGGAAAAAATTATGTGATGAATTATAGAAAAATTGTGGTTAGTGATCTCATTATCCATATTTTTGGCACCATTATAGAGAGGTAAATAAGTAGATGCATAGAAGAAATAAAATGTCACATAATTATGGTAAATATTTGTTACGAATAAATCTATCATACAGATAATTTGAACCTCCCTTGGACCTACCATTGGTCCAATACAGACAGTGGTTATAGATATCTACAAGTTTTCCCTAGATATATACTAATTAGTTCATTTCTACACTAGGAGAGAGAGAATGGCATGCCTTTTCAATCGACAACCGTCCTCTTATTTTTTTGCTGATGCAGCTTCTGAAATCTAGCTCTAGATCTTGTGATCCACTTCCTGCACCAAAGTGATGAACAAATACCAATCTAAAAATTCTCCAAGTGTTAGGAAATAACAATTATAGTATAAATTTGATCTGGTCTACTCACGAAGAGATCAGATATATCGTTTGCAACTGAGTAAAACAATATGAAAAGGGGAAAACACATAAATCTATATATGTATAAATTAAATTCACAAATACATCAATATTACTTCACCTTGAGTCTTGATCCATTTCTCTGTATGCTCCTTATACTTGCTCGTCATCAACCCTCACTCAAGAAAAATTGACCTAAAGATTGATTTGTATGATGAGGCTCCTTTGAACAATCCTCCATAACATACCTATACATGATTCTTCTTCCCCTTTCCCATGGAATGCATTCCTTATATAGATTTTCAAGGAGGCTAGAAGAGGCGTATACATCTCTATAACTTGGTTAGCTCGAATAGATTGATAGTTCCCAAGATCCTATCATGGGATAACCAAGTCACCCAACATTGATCTCCTTGAAAATGACCAATTCGAGATGGATACAGAGGTGGTCGTGGGCCAAAACTAATACAACTAGAAATTGAGCTAAAAAGGACTTTAGTAGCGACCAATCACACCCTATTGGTGATCTCAATAGATATCATCCTCAAAAATCACTAGAACAAGGGAAGAAGATTATTTCTTCGTATAATTACATCGATATGTCCTTAATGAGACCCTAGGGTGGAAAATAAGGCTATAACAAATGCCCCATAATGTGTGAGTTTATAAGAGGAATGAATGGTTGAAACACATTACGATAATGGTTACCAATGTGAGTTAGCATAGGGAGGGAAAAAATAGGTTAGGAATCCACGGAGTACCTACAATTATAAAACAAGTATATATATATATATATATATCATCCCTGAGGTAGGGATACTCATGCTTGGAATAGAGACAAAGCATGTCCACCAACACAATACACTGCGGATCCATGAAGTGAAATGTACGACCATGCCCACGAAAAAGTACATAGTAGATCAATGTCAACAGATAGATCATAGCTGCAAGAAAATATAATTTTGATCTATTTTAAATTGTATATCAGGAAGACATCAAGCACCAATGAGAGTTCCCCTATAATTTTAAGAGTGCTCATACAGTAGTGATATAATCCATTGCAAATTGGGAGGAGTAGCATGAATGAGCGATGTAGCCCCAAATCCAACGTATTTGTCCCAAACCATGATGGTAGAATTATACAACATGTGAATAGATGAAATGATGTTGAGCATGGTATTAACTGCTTGATTATCGATCATTGTGGTATTCCATTAACAAATGCGAGGGAATCCACAAATGATGAAAATTCATCCCAAGGTACATAGTAAAATATAGCGAGTGTGAATAAAGGATATGATGTCAATGATCTAGGTGGATATCTGTAGCCATCCAACTATAATAATTGTTTCACATACATATTTCATATTGGCAGTTTCAGTTTTCATCTTGGTAGTTGTTTTCTATCGTTTCAACTCCTAAACTTTCGAGATCGTAAGCAACGTTTTTGAGCCCACCACAGTCACACTATAGATGGAGTTATATTTTGAGACGTAATTTATATTCCTCGAATAGACCTTTCCAACTGGATATTGTGTGCCTAAAATGAATATCGTATGAAAAATTTACAATCCCAGGAATTCGATGTATCGACTTACCCCAATGGGGCCCACATGACTTTTGGCGCTTCATCTCCTAGGGTTATGTTTTTGTATGTCTAGAGATTTGGAATTCATGTTTGATGTAAAAACACCTTTGGAGCCTCATTTTAATCATCTTCTTGCAAATGAGCACAGTTCTGACATCTCTTCTCAGAGATAAGTCATCACCATTCTAGCAAGCTTGTTTCAGTCTACATTTTATAGTTTCATCCTATTTCTTTATGGAATCGAAGCCAAATTTTATTGTATCTTTGTTATTGTTAATTGTATCTCTATTTTAATAATATAATTTTTTATTCATTTCGTTCTTCTCATAAAATATGGATCATTGGTATCAGAGCATCTTTCTCCTTGTCGTTCTTAGTGCATGTCCCCGACGAGGTCAGGGTACAAAGAGTTGGGTCTCAAGCTTGTTTCTCTTGAGAACAAGATATCTCACACGCCAAAGAGACCTTCCATGGAGGGAGAAAATAAATACGATGGGACATGAGATCCTTTCAAACTATTTCTCGAGGAATCCCTCGCACAACAAAGGAATGATATGATGGAAAATTTTGCACAAATCCTTCAATGGCTACTAACATGTGACACATCTTCCTCGAGTGGAGAAGCCTCCCCCATCAAGGTAGAGATAAAATTTGATATTCATATATTTGAAGGTTAGATAGACACAAATGTTGTAGACAAATGGTTGAATCTTATAGAAGCATACTTTTATGTCCATAACTTTTCCAGTAGAGAAAAGATTACATTTTCGCTCCTCAAAGCCATCCCCCATGTCAAATATTGGTGGGAGATTTTCTATGAGAAAAAGGAAACAGAGGAACCCTCATTATTTACAGTTGCACTCACGTAGGATTCCTTCAAGGATGCTATTAAGGAAAAATACTAACATGTTGGAAGTTATGATGACCTGTATACAAGATGGAAAACAATGTGATAGGAAAGGTACTAAGAAATTCCATATTTCACAAATATCTTCCATACCTTGAACACCAAGCTGGGTATCAAATATTCTGAGCAAAATATGGTGCACAAGTACTACTGAGGTATACATAGATACGTCCAAAAATAAATGTTGTTTTTGGACATCTCATCCTTGGGCATGACCTATCTATATGTTTTCAAAGTCGAGCAGAAGCTTAAACAAAAGACGAAGAAGTTTGGGTTTGGGAAACCCTCATAGAAGAAGCAAGGTAACGACATCCCCAACCCGTAGAACAAAGGGAAGAGAAAATATAGACAAATTCAGGACAACCAGTCTAAGATGCAAACAAAGAAGGATAATTGAAAGATGAAGAAAGACATCAAGAAGTGGTGTGACACCATAAGAGCCCATGGCATAACATTGTTGAGTGTCGCTCAAAGAAATCATTGGTTTCTAAGGTGAAAGCCTACGAATCATATGCGGGTTCCGACTTAGAGTTCGAACCATAAAAGGGGAGACAAATTATTGATGCCAAACCCAGTGCCACCATTTCCACCACCAAGGTCCATCCCAATGAACCTCATGAGCCAGAGGAAGATAAGTGCCTCTTTCATTCAAATATGTGGGTGAATGGTACTTCACTGCACTTTATTGTTGATAGAGATATCTAGAAGAACCTTATCTTAGCAGAGTTCATCTAGTGGATGTCCCTTCTGACAATGTCTCACCCACAACCATACACAATCAGATGCCTCTACCATGGAAGAGATCTTCATGTCATCCAACAGTGTCACATGTCCTACGACATCAAGAACTTCAAAGATGAGCTATTGTGTGATGTCACTCCCCTTGAAGTTTGTGATATTATTTTGGGCCACACTTATTTATGGAAACGTCATGTTGTATATGAGTCTAGGACTCACAGTGTTATTATTACTTTGGAAAGGAAATTGTACAGGATACCCAAGGTAGTCCCACCTAATTCCATTTCCTTGATCTCTGCCAAGCAATCTAAGAAGGTCATCTCTCAGACTGGGAAGTTTGTATTCTTCGTGATTCACTCTCAAAGTGAGTGAAAGGTTGTAGTCACATCCATGGCATCCACAGTTGATCTCTCCACGCAACAAAATCATGTCGATGTGGAGATCAAGAATTTAATTGATGTGACCCCTAGCGCATTGCTACCCAATGGTCCATTCTATCACCGCTCTTTTTTAGAAAATGAGAAGATCAAGTGTCAGATCCAAGAACTTCTCCGAAAGGGGCACATCCGACCCATCTCATCATCATGTGGAAAACCAATTGTTCTTATGTAGAATAAAGACAGGACTTAGAGAATCTACATCGATTACTGGTCCCTAAATAAAATCATAGTCAGGAACCAGTACCCAATTCCCCGAATCGACAATCTCCTTGACCAACTCAAGGAGTAAAAATACTTTAGTAAGATTGATCTGAAATCTCGCTACCATTAGGTCTTAATAGAGAAACCATATGTATGGAAAACTTCCTTCAACTCCAATGAATGTCTTTTTGAATGGTTTGTCATGCCATTTGGTTTGATGAATTCCCCAACAAATTTCACGAGGATGATGGGCAATATATTGCAGCCTTTCACCAATTAATTTCTCATGGTGTATCTGGATGACATCCTCATATACAACAAGAATTGGGTGGAAGACTTGCAGTATATTCAATATGTTTTACACACTCTATGACAACGCAAGCTATATGCAAATTTGGAAAAATTCTCTTTTGGCATGGACATGGTCCAATAACTAGGCTACATTGTTGATGAGCATGGGCTGCATGTGGATCTAGCTAATATCAAGGTCATTCATGATTGGCCATCCCTAACCACACTCATTGAGCTTTGAATATTTTTAGGCCTTTCTAATTTCTATCGCAGGTTCATGTTGGGATTCTCCCATATTGCATGGGCCCTTGGCCAAGTAACTAGAGGTGGTGGTAAGTAAAAGTTCATGTGGGGCCTATCACAACAGTAAGTGTTTGATTATTTGAAGTGGAATTTTTTCTCAAACCTATTTCTCTCATTACCTAACCTACAACAACCATTTGAGATCGAGACAGATGCTTCAGACTATGTTGTGGACATAGTTCTCACTCAGTACAAATACCCCATGGAATATCACAATGAGACACTATCAGATGTCGTTCGTAAGTAACCCACTTATGAAAAATAAATGTACTCCATTTTACAAGCTTGTCGCCAGCATAGGAATTACATTCTAGAGAACGAGACATTCATCCATGCCAATTGTTAAGCCCTAATATTGGCCCATTACCCCCTAATTGGGTCATATTAGATTAGTAATGTTATTTTATTTACGTCGGCTTTAGGCCATTAGTTGTAATTATACCTCCTAGTCTCCTATATATACCAAGGAGACATTTTCATTTTGAATCATCTTGT
>JZKD02S1633960.1:841356-865972 GCA_000966675.3 Picea glauca | reverse complement strand
CTAGTCTCCTATATATACCAAGGAGACATTTTCATTTTGAATCATCTTGTACTTGAATATTTAAGTGGGGTAAAAGGAGGTTGCCCCCTCGAAGAGGCTTATTATCTGAAATTATTTCTTTTTCAAGGCGTTGAGTAATTTTCCTAAGGTTTTTCTATGTTATATTGATGTTTGGTTCTTAACACCAATCATAATCCACTGCATTTCCTGCAGACACGAGGAAAATGATAGAATGAACACCATCAAAAGTGTTCCACATACTTGTATCAATTCCATCTCAACATCAAGTATAAGACAGGAAGCACCAACCACATCGTTGAATTCCTCAGTCACCTGTTATTTGCAGCACTCACCATGGTGCTAATGTCTTGTGTCCACGATACCTCTGTATGGCCCCAACTCAATGAGAGAGATCTTAACATCACCACCACCTGCCAGATATTGGGCCCAAACACAATTGTCACTGATTTCCATATTCAGGATGGGATGTTGTGTCATCTAGGATATCTATGTGTTCCATCAAGTGAGAGAGAGAAGATGATTTGGGAATCCCACTGTAGTCGAGTGGAAGGACACTTCGAAGTAGAAAAGAAAGTGGCAATGTTGTAGAAACATTTCTATTGGCTGAAACTTTGACAGGATGTCAACAAATATATCAGGTCCTGCACTACCTGCACCATTTCCAAACCAGTCATTAAGAAACAATGCATCTACACCCCTTTTCCTACTCCTAAAAGGCCATGGGAATCCATCTCGATGGATTACATGTAGAGCCTTACATCAACCAAGAGGGGAAATGACTGTGTTTTTATGGTGGTTGATCATTTTTCCAAAATGGTGATTCAATCCACCTGTAAGAAGAGCATCACAACAGAGGCCACTGCCAAGATCTTCTTGGAATGAGTGTCGGTACATTTTGGTATACCACAAACCATCATCTTATATTGGGACATTTGGTTCCTCAACAAATTATGGTCGAGCCCATGGTCACTACTGGATACCAAGCTCACCAAATATGTTTCCTTCCACCCCCATACGAATGGCCAAATCGAGGTTGTGAACTAGATCATCGTGCATATCTTGTGGATGTATAATTCCAATCATGCCTGCACATTCCCCCCTTCCTTGGCTTGCACCCAATGTTTATTGTGGACCTCCTTCAACCATACTTTTCACCATTATTGGACACCTCATAGGTAAAAAAACCATTAACACCAACATATCTCAACCCCGACTACATGGAACATACATCCACTAATCATATCATGGACACACAGGTGAAGGGGACTCACCAACAAAAGTTTCAAGTTTATGGTGTTATCAAAGCAGGGCAGCTTCTGCACCAAGGCAAGTGGCTCACCCGGGGCCAAATTCAACAGATATTTCCTCATCTGATGGGGGAAATCAATTCAATGGAGACACCCACCTATTCCAACTAGCTCACATACATATGTCATCTTGGAAATTTTGGTTTTCATCTTAGCATTTTTTTTTATCTTTTCGAGTCCTAAACTTTTGGGGTCATTTTGAGGTCCTAAACAACATTTTTGGGCCCACCACAAACACGGGAAATTGTGTGCCTAAAACGAAGATTGTATGCAAAATTTATGACCACAGGAAGTTGATGTACCAACTTACCCCAATACGACCCACATAAATTTTGGCACTTCATCTCCTAGGGTTAGGTGTTTGGATGTCTAGGGTTTTGGAATTCATGTTTGATGTAAAATTTCCTTTGGAGCCTCATTGTAATCAACTTCTTGCGAATGAGCAAATTCATCGCATCTCTTCTCAGAGATAAGCTGCCACCATTCTAGCAATCTTGTTTTAGTCTGCATTTTATAGTTTCAACATATTTCTTTATTGAATAGAATCCAAGTTTGATTATATCTTTGTTATTGTTCATTTTATTTCTGTGTTAATAATATAAATGTGTATTCATTTTGTTATTCTCATAAAATCTAGATCATTCGAACACTTGTAGAATCAATTGATAAGGATTCAAAAATACAAAACCATTGTCCATTATGAGGAATCCTTCTATTGAGGACTGCAGGCTCCAACGTATTATTTGATTTCTAGATCACTCTCCTAGGTAATTTGTTTAGGTTTGTAGGAAGATAACCATTGAAGGAGGGCCTTAATGTATCCTCCATTAATATACATGAAAAATAAACAGAAAGATGATGTCAAGAGATAGAATCACCAACAAATGACATAGGGATGGATGACTCAGATGGTTGGCCTAGATTTAGATGCACTTGAACATATATCATAAAATAAATTGATGACCTGGAATGAAGACTCAAGAGAACCACTAATATAGTGAAACAATTCATGAGCCATTGAAGCACTCTCCATAATGATTATAATAGTAATTAGTCAGAGGAGTAGATGACTCATATAAATGGTATACCAATTTGAGGCAAGATATAACCCAATTGTAAGACAATGATGAAAACAAGTGTAACATTCAAGGGTGACACGAATGACACTACCACTTTATAAATACAAATAAATGGTAAAAAAACCACTTTTTTTTTAGTGTCTCCATGGTTTAACGAGCACGAAAGACATATAAAATTATTCTTTATAGTGTCTTTTTCATTAATTTTTTACGATTCCTAAAAAGAGTTAAAAGTATACTCGTGAAGTGTCTTTTTAATCATTGAAGGAGCATGAAAAAGAGTTAAAGTGAGCTCATCAAGTGTTTTTTTCATGGTTTAACGAGCATGAAAAAGAGTTAAAGTGAGCTCATCAAGTGTCTTTTTCATGGTTTAACGAGCATGAAAAAGAGTTAAAATTTATCTTGTATGAAGAGAATGAATGGCTTATCAACATGCTTTCATGTTCCAATCACATGAAACTTACCTAGGTAACAATTATGAAAATGGGTACTGGCAGGTGAAGTCCACTCATAACCTTGGTTCTCTCCATGGGGGATGGTCACAAAAAGGAGTTAAAATAATGCAAGGGGTGAGAGTTCAAAGGTGACTTCAATGAAAGTAAGTGGAAATAAATCAAATAGCAGTGTAGTAGGAGGCACCAAGACATGAGAAACAAATGCATATACGACCCTAAAGTAACATAAGGGTTCCTAGGCCTACAAGATATTACAACATGGAAACCATACTGAAATCAAGGTGCTAACTAGGGTAACCAATAAGGGTAGGCACTCCTGTGCAAGTTACAATGTGAAAAAATGGAGTGGCTAACGTTGCAACCTCATGGGATTGAATCTAAGTCATTTTGATAGTAGGGTAGATGGTTAATAATACAAGATGATGTCTCAAGGAAAAACCTATCCTTATATACCATTTCAAGAAATTTACCTCAAGTTTGTTGGTTTTCTCCACAAAAAATGCCCAAATAACATCATCGATTCTAGTAAAAAATATCCGGAAATACTAGACTCAAGATTAAAATGTGTAGTGAAATAAAAAAAATACAATTGATTTTGGATATTTTGGATATGATATATGCAAAAAAAAAATCAGTCACACCACAAAACTATGTACAAGGCACTATGAATTTTGACAATTTATGCAAATTAGATCCCATTGTGAGTCTTTGGCCAAGGATGTTAATCATCACTATTGAACTCATGAGCCATTGTCAACATCATAAGGCTCACCATGTTTGGGCCATGCCACATAGTTATGATTTTTTGTAGTCCTCGGTAATCATCATGAGTGGTTTTCTGAGCTATGGTGGCTCCTTGATGATTCTCATCAAGACACAAATGAGGTATGGAACACAAATCTTTGATGGTAGGGAAAGTAATGAATTTAGTGGGAAGTTTTGAAAAGTATAACCGAGGTGGAAAAGGGTCAAGAATTGGAGGTTTACTTGATGCCCCATCAAATTACCACAATATCATATCAATACTCATCATGCTAACTCACATCGGTTCTGAATGAAGAAAATATGATTGATGCATCACCTCATCCTTTGATTATCTACCAAAGCCGTGACTTCTAGGATGGCCTCATCTGAAGGTAACTCAAACTAAAGGAATTCATGCGAGCTTGGAGAATCAACAAACCATTTAGGCAGAGTAGGATGATCATACTCCATATTGAAATGGATTTTCTGACTAATGTCAACTGATGTTGACCGAATCCCATAATCCATTGTTGGGACCATGTCCCAATAAAGAAAACATGAGTTTCAATATCCTTCTCAAAAGATATTGAACACTTGGGATATGATGCCACATAACTCACCCATAGTGAGGTAGAGTATACTCAAATACTAGGAACATAAAAATGGGTGTTATGGTTCAATGGAAAAGAAGGATGTTGATTATCATATGAAAGATGCTCTATGGTGAAAATGCTTCCATTCTGAGGAAAATGCATCACTTAAAAGAACATAGACACCACAACATTGATACCATATACATAATCACACCCAAAAATCATATTGATGTTTAATGGGTCATTCACCACTATCATATGAACCATAATAGTCTTCCCACATAACATGATAGGAATCCGACGAGGAATACCCAAATATTCACTAAGTCTTCTATCAAAATCCAATAGCTGACTAGGAGCTGACACAAGTTCAAGAGAACCTATATCTTGCCAAACCATGGAGGATAAAATTCTTGCAGACACTCCTTCATCTACCATACATCGAAATATGTTTTTTGAATAAGCTTCAACCATTATCTATAAATGTGTAGAAGAAGGAAGGCGATTTTCATAAATATTATTCCAATCGAAGGAAACACTATTATAACTTGAGGGGAGCATAGTCGAGGTGAGTGGAAGTCCTCCTTGTTTAAAAGGTTCTTAACTGGTAGTGAATAAAACATGAGCAATATACACATCACTCTTAGAAGGAAGAGTGGGATTAGATTGCATCAACACAACCACTTCATCAACCGATGGTTGAGTAGATTGTTGAGAAACCAAAGGTGGTTATGGAGTAGAAGAGCCTCCGACATGGGACCAAACTCTTTTTAACTCTAGAATAATAAGACATAGATGAGTAAGGTGATATCCATTGCAAACTGTATAAGGGAACTTAGGATTGTGTCTTTCTCATCTAGGTTTCTCAAAAATATCAATTCCCCTAGCATGACTGGAAGTGATTAGTTTCTCGCCCCAACATGACTTGTAGTATGCCTTGTAGTGACTTGTGTGTTGCCCCCAACATGAATTCCAAGGGTTGGTTTATCATCTCCATTATGACTTGCAGTGACTAGTGACACGTCTCTAGATTGACCTATAGTGAGTGGTGTGTTTCCCATAACATGAATTCCAATGGTTTCTTGCTCATTTCAAGTATGACTTGAAACGACTAGTGATGCATCTCCAACATGAATTGTAGTGACTAGTGTGTTTCCCCGAACATGAATTTGAATGGTTGATTCCTTGTCTCTAGTATCACTTGTAATGATTGGTGACACATATCCATGATGACCTGAAGTGGTTGGTGAATTCTCCCTTTGTATTTGATTCTTCTTATTCTTCCTCTATTTATTCCTTTTAGAATTTTGGTTACTAGGAGATGAAATTTCACCAGAAGAGGCGAGTGAGGAGGAATGCATTTTTTTGGAAAAGAAGGTTCAAGATAAATTGGGAAATTCAAAATGGTTATCAAAAAGACTAGAAAACTAACAAAAAATCCAATAATGTTCAAAATTCCCATAAAAGGGGTATGAACATTTCCAAATAAAATAAAGCACAAGAGTCCCCTTTGGGAGGGGTCCCTTGATTAGTATTCATATAATATTTTTTTGGCACATGATCAGTATCAGGTTCAAAGGGAGTGTTGGTGGGGCATGAAGTCATTGATCCTCCCATATAAATACCTCCATGAACATTGGTTCCCTCAAAGACATAACTACCCCTCACATTAGGAAAACGCTAGGGGAAGGACTAGACCCATGGTTAAAATTCCAATCAAATGGGAAATTATCATTCATTATCGTCGAGCTATCTATAGGGTTACCAAATAATATTGGGAATCCACTTCCAGTAGTAAAACCATGGCCTTTCCACTTGTTGAAAAACAATCTAGTTGTGATCATTCACGAAAATGCAATGAGTGTACAAATGTTAGGTAGATATATGGAGGGAAAGTATATAGTTGATGACATATCTCAGATGGAATGACCAGATTTCATTGGCATAGACATGGGAGTACCCATCCCATTAAAAAGTGGCAAGGAGGTGGTCATCATGAGTTCTCCAAACAAAGTTAGGGATGTAAACGTTGGTCCTCCCCTCTTGGGTGACTCAATATGAGGACTACTAAAATGAAAACAAATCACCAAAATATCTTCTCACCCAAATGAGTAAAAGGGTTGATGATACCGATGAATAAGTTTTTCAACCACAATGAAAAGTGTGTTTTAATATGAAGAAAAAACAACCTATGGTCAACTAGACACAGACTTCACCACATAACACACCCCTAGAAAATCCACACTTCAATGAGAAAACTAATGGATAAAGGGGCCTTCTGAAAACCGACCCTATAGGGGATGTGAAGTCCCCAAAATTCTGCAATGTGAAGGTGTGAGGAAAAATTATGATAACCCATATGTACTATCCCTTATCAGTGCAAGTACCCTTTATTAATGTTTAAAATCTATGGGGAAACTAAAATAGAGGTTCAACATATTCCCCATGTAATGCAACCACTTCCTACCCACAATCAGCTCTATAGCTACCTAGGAAAGGCCACTTTGGTTACCACCTTAGAATCGGTGACTAAGAAGACATTTGAAGTTCTGACCACATGTATGGGTATGGAAACTAAGCCCAAATATTCAAGTGAAGTACGTCGAAAAGAGGTGTGTCACTTTAACACCCTCATACATGTAGCAGTCAAAGAAGTCTACAAAACATCATGAAAATAAAAGAGGAGATATCACCCTAATTGATCCAATGGTACCTTGTGCTTAAATATTGTGTTAGAGGAGATTCTTGACACACTTGTTATGATAATGGATTTATGTTCTCACTAGTGACTTATAGGTTTGGTTTTGTGGTCTAGACAATTTACTCTCCAACCCTACACCAAGGCTCTAAATCCTAGCATAATGTCGGTTTTCTAACATCATGAAATAAAAGAGGAGATATCACCCTAATTGATCCAATGGGACCTTGTGCTTAAATATTGTGTTAGAGGAGATTCTTGACACACTTGTTGTGATAATGGATTTATGTTCTCACTAGTGACTTATAGGTTTGGTTTTGTGGTCTTGGACAATTTACTCTCCAACCCTACACTGAGGCTCTAAATCCTAGCCTAACGTTGGTTTTCTAACATCATGAAAATAAAAGAGGATATATCACCATAATTGATCCAATGGGACCTTGTTCTTAAATATTGTATTAGACGAGATTCTTGACACACTTGTTGTGATAATGGATTTATGTTCTCACTAGTGACTTATAGGTTTGGTTTTGTGGTCTTGGACAATTTACTCTCCAACCCTACACCAAGGCTCTAAATCCTAGCCTAAAGTTGGTTTTCTATAATTAAAAGATTATAATAGATTTTATATTATGTCCTTCTCTTTAGGGTAATGTAATTAAACTTTAATGGTGCTTTGACTCTTTCGAATCCAAGGAAAGAAAAATAATGAAAATGCAAGAAATGCACTTATTTTTCTTCAATGAGAACTATCTAAGGGAAGGAAAAAGAGGTTTATTATTCTCAAATATAAATCACTCTAATCTAAATGGGACTATCAATCATTCAAAAAGCCAATTTCAAGCCCCAAATTCACAATCAGCATTGCAACTCTAAAGAAACAATCCTAGAATGCTCCAAAAGGGATGATGACCAAATGATTTTTTTGTTTTTTTCGTTTATTCCATGAAAATAATAATGAAAAAATCCTTCAAAAACTAAGTTCTAAAGGTTCTCTTTCCCAAGAATAGGTACCCTTGGCTTCATAGGAAAAAACCTATAAATTGTTTTTCAAAAAATGGATTTTATTACACCCTATAAGGCATTTTTTATGCACCATACAAGGAAGGTCACAACCTATCCCTCACTCAGGTAGTGATTGGTCATTGGATGTCAATGATACATCTAGAAACCTATATTGAGGGGGTTTATCCCAAACATTCATACAGAGTGTGACCGGTTGAGGGATGTATGCAGGTTTCCAGAGACTGGTCGCGAGTTGTCAGTGCGGAATCCGCGACAGTGGGGAAAAATGAAGGAAAATGAAAACCAAAACTATGAGTTATTTATATCTAAATATGAAACAAATGGAAAAAAAAAACCTCAAATCCACTTTAAATGCATCAAAGCAAATGAGAGGAAAAAAAATTCAACACTTCAAATCTACTTGGAAACAAAACTAGCAAGCAAGAGGCTTTAATAGAGAGTAGATATGTACTGTCAAACTCCTAATACGATTATATGATTGGGAAAAGTTCATATCTTATCAAGGAGAATCATAAAAACATTCACCTACAAGATCACGACCTAGAAGTTATACAACTAGCAGTTGTTTACAAAAGGTCGTGGTCTAGCAGGTATGCAGGTCACGATCGGTCACTTTAGTATGGACCAGTAAGTCACAAACATCTAAAACAAATTGGGAAAGACCCTAATTTGGAAAATGTATGACATATCTGGCAGATTTATTCTATGAGCAACTAATAAGGAAGAATGATAAACTAAAAAAACAAATTTTAGAGGTAAAAAAGAAAGGGTAATAAAAATAAGGAAGAGTCAAAGATCTTTCCCTAGTGGAGTCACAAGTTTTGTTATGGATAAATGTATCCTACATATAATTCATACCTCCCTTGGACTTGCCCTTGGTCCACGACAAACAATGGGTATAGATAGTTATGGGGTTTCCCTAAATCTAAACAAATTAGTTCATTTTTACACTAGGAGAGAGAGAAAGGTATACCTTTTCAATCAATGGTTTTCCTCTTATTTCCTAGCTAAATTGGCTTCCACAATTTATCTCTAGATCCTACGATCTTATCCTTGCACACAAGTGATGAAGAAAGACCAATATACGAATTCTCCAAGTGTTAGGAAATAAAAATTCTAGTTTATATATAATCTAATCTAATCAAGGAGAGATCAAATATGTCATTTGAAACCAAGTAAAACATTATGGAAAGTGGAAAACACATAGTTCTTTATATTTATAAATCAAATGGACAAATACATCAATCTTACTTTACGTTGAATCTTGATGCATTTCTCCTTGTTCTGTTTTTTCTTCCTCCTCCTCAACCCTCAATCAATCAAGGCTAACCTGACCTAAAGACTAATATGTATGAAGAAGATCCTTTCAACAATCGTACATCATATACCTGTAGATGAATCTTCCTCCTCTTTCCCATGGAATTCATTCCTTATATATATTGACAGACGAGGCTAGGAGAGGCTTCTAGTTCTCTAGAACTTAGTGAACTTGATTGGATTGAGAGTTACCATGATCCTATCATGAGATAACCAACTCACCCAATGATGATCTCTATGAAATCACCAATTCTATAAGGCTATAGAGGCATTCACAGGCCAACAATAATGCAACTAGTGATCGATTGGGCACTCCAAAGGAGTTAATTGGTGACTGGTCGCATCCTATCAATGATATGAGTAGTTTCCATCCTCAAAATTTAGTGAAACCAAGGAAGAAGACTGTGTCTCAACATAATATCATCAATATGTCCTTCATGAGACCCTAGGGTGGAAAATAAGGTTGTAACATTCTCAGTTATGGTGCTTCTATAGGTGCCACTAAGATAGGTAAATAATTAAATGGGTAGATGAAAACAATGTCACATAATTATAATAAATCTTAGCAATGCTACCAAGAAAGTGAAGGGGAAAATTAATAGTAGTTATCTTTGCAATGTTGTTTTTTATAAATCCTTTTATATAGTGTCTCAATAAAACATTGAGAAAGAATGAAGAACGTAGGAACTAAAATTGAGTGCAGATAATCTACTTTCAAAGGTTATAGAAAAATTGGTGCTAACCATAAAATAAGAAAAATGGAAATAGGAAATTCCATAGAAATATTCATATTAGGGTGAATATAAATACTCATATTAGGGTCAAACAAAAATGTCCCCTCCAACATTATTTCACATATTCATGGATCAATTATAAGCGGTTGTGAAGAAGGATTGGGAAGAGGAATAAAAAAAGGTTGTGAGTTGTTATTGATGATTATGCAAATGATATAGTTATATTGGCAAAGCACAAAGATAATATCTAAGGAAACTTCATTCCCTAAACAAATTTTATGGTTACTATGAAATGGAGGATAATGAACACAAAAACCAATGGTGATTATAATAGGTACTTGGATAGATATATAACAATCACATTCAATGGTGAAAAATGGAAGGTACTTCCCTCTTATATGAACTTGGGCCCCTAAACAAATTTTGTGGTTACTATGAAATGGAAAATAATGTACAAACAAAAAAATGTAATTGTAAAAAGTACTTGGGAGATAGATATAGCCATCACATTCAATGGTGAAAAATTAAAGTTTGTTCCCTCTTACAAGTAACTTGGCCTTGAATTTGATTGGAGTTATAATTATAACTATTTTATGGACAAACCATTAATATGGTAATATGTTATAAACAAAATGAACACAAAAACATATAAATGTCGAGTTGGAAACATAGGAAGCCTATCTTCAAATACTTTGTAAAAAACATGCTTTTGTATAGTTGTCATCATTGGTATTGATGTTAAATGTGAGGGTAAACTCACCAAGATGGATGCCTCACCAACAATGCAGTCCAAGGAAGAAGCCTCATTAGTAGTGCCTAGCCATTGAGGGAACTTTTCTATCTTTCTAATAACATATAGGGATAGTTAGTTTCATATTATACCTTTTGAGTTTCTTTCGTTTCGTTATTTATATTTTATTTCTAGCCTCATGTTGTCTGAATCTAGTATATTTTTTTCTTTTAGTTGGTAGTTAGCTTGAGTGAACCCCTTGTAAAATTATAAAAGCATTTTGACCAAATCAATAAATTTAAGAATATTTTCTCATATACATTTGTTTTTTTAGTTTTCTTCTCTAAATTTTAAAACATTATTGCGAGGTCTGGAAAAGTGATTCATCAATTAGTATCACATATTGCAATTTAGGATTGTACCATTATAGAATTATGTTCTTTCAGTTCACCCTCTCATTGCATATGAACCTCCTCTTTAAATATGGTTCTTTTTTGGAGAACACCCTCCCGCCAAGATCTCCTTTCATTACAAACCCCAGGAATTTCTATTCTTAGGGATTCTCTTATCATTTTGATTCAATGCTTTTCATATTTGGTTATATTTTGGAGTGTTCCCTCCCAACTACATATTCATTCAATGTAAACCCTAGACACTTTTTTTCCTATGGATTCTCTCAAAATTTTTATTCACCACTTTTCAAATCTAGTTATCTTTTAGAGAAATCCCTGCCACCCAAATCCTTTTTCAGCACAAACCATAGACATAATGTTCCTACGGTTTCTCATGTTTCCATAATCAGGGTCTCTAGGATCCAAATACGACCTAATGTCTAATTTTCTTGAGGCTTCCCTCACACCTCAAACCCATTATTCCAATAGTGTGTTGGATTTCCAAGCTTCTTTTATTTATTCTTTGGGCTCCAAATCCACCCAAAAATTATATTCTTAGTAATTTTTGAATCAATCTTCCAAAATCATAACTATTTTAGAACAATAACTTATATTTATGGTTCATTCTCTTCAAGAATCATTTGAGAGACCACCCTCCCACCTCCGACCCATTCTTACAACAATTGTGTTGTCTTTCCAAAAGTCTCTCTTCCAAAAATTCCCTCACACGGTTAACTCTCCTGATATGAATATGAATACCGTATCTCCAACATCATCTAAGATTTCACCACTTCTCTCATAAAGGCCTTAAGATGCTAGAATAGGATTCCTACTTCTAATTTCCAACAAGATACCTACATTTCATTACCCAAATATAGATGATAAATGTAGGGGGAACTGCAAGAATCATAGATCCATAGCCTAATAAGCTATTTCAATATCAATTATTTCTTCTAGTAGATAACCACCTAGAAGTTGTGGGACAATCATGGTGTAAATCTCCCACTAACTCTATTGTAGTGATAATTGAACTTAATGAAGACACAATAGCTAGCTCCAATTCCAAGTGCATCAAAACAGGGGACAACTTCTGTCTTTCCCTAAGGTAGTATTTTCTACCCATATGGATACCTAAAAAAATTCATGGATATATGGTTGTAGTTGCAACAATCACCATATCAAAGCATCCAACAATTTGTTGAGGTTTTTTTAAATATTTGGATCCAACTCTCGATAACAGATTTAAAGGAGGTACTAATTCTTAAATTTAATTCTGGTTTACTAGTGATTTTTCAACATGAAGTAGATTTATTTTAGATAAATACTTTAGATCAAGTGTTCTTCCATGACTTCATTGTGGAATTTAAACTTATGAAATCCCCTAATCATTCTGTTAATCAACCTCCTACTCCATGGAATCCTTTCAATAATACACTACTACAACCCTCCCCCAACTATAACCTTAAACCTCACCTTGTCCCTACCCCTATTCCTTGTGACGATTTGTGACCTTATCTGTAGTGTCATTACCAAAAAGCCTGCTTATATGAAACAACTAATTGTCATGCCTTACAATCACAACACTCCCCAAAAAATTATCTACAATGGTGAGAAATTACTAGATCACTCTAACTTGACACATAATTTTTACGATCAAATTCCATATCCTAACTCCTCTTCTTATCCATAAATAATCACCCTCCCAAAACCTACTAAAACAAACCCTTCCTTACTCTTAATGATGAAAGGACAATATTCATATCTCCTTTTCACTCACAATTGTCAAGTGAAAAACTAAATAGCCACAATCATCCTTGAGAATGATAGTCATAAAAATATTATATCCCAATACTTTATGACCAATATTAATCTCCCCACCATAGCTTACGCCTCACCTTATCATCTTGGCTACAGACAAAAATATTTTCATCATATTTTGGTTGAAAACTGTTGTACCATAACAGTTGTTGTAGGACCCTTTGAAGACATATTATTGAATGTGATGTTTGCCCGCTCAATTATTCCAACTTACATGTACACATCCCATAACTGTGTCAATGCATGTATTATATGATGCCTACCACAACACTTATAAACTCCTTAAAGAGGATAAATATTATGAATGTATTGTTGATAATTTTTTTTGTCTTTGTAAACCTACAACCCAATAAGACAACTTGAATAAATGTCTTTCACTCTCTGTTATACCTTGCATCAATTGTGTGTCTATAGGAACATCCTCCTTCCAAACCACATATAATACTAACCCTCCTATAACCTCTCCTTACCTAGAAATAACTCATTCTCTTGTTGGCATTCTCTAATCCCCTCAATTCCCATTCATAATAACACATCTATTATTTACCTTTCTCCCAACCCCAAAAAAGAACATAACTACATCCATATTTTTTATTATCTCTCTTTCCCTCCCTATCCCTTAATCCATAATGTCCATAATACTCTTAGTTTCTATGACATTAGAATCTCTAGAATTATTACTAGATCAAGGAGCTCAACCAACCCAACACCCCATTCCAATCCATCCATAAATGCAACTTGTTGAGAAATACAAAGCCTATCTTCCTAGAAAAATAAAAATTAAACAATACATAGCTATAGAAGCAATGTATATAATTCATTTCAGGCCTTGGTAGTGTCTACTTGATGCTAATATTTACAAGATAGTACAAAATGTTCATGAAATTTTATAAATGAAGAATCACTCCAAATTTTCACCCCATCTGTTATAGAATATAATCAACATGATCTCGCTCTTTTATTCCTTCAACACAACAATCATATATGTTGTCCTTAACCTTCCAAGCCTTATATGTGTGAACCTACATCACTATTCCATAGTCCTAAACATCAATAATTTCAAATTATTTCAATTATGTCATCATTTTTTTAGATCAATACTCATATGAAAATGGTGTCTATACCATGTTTGATATTCATTTTACATTAGCCTACAAGCTGGATGGTTACGTAAAACCCTAGAGAAATTAGACAATTTATATGGAACTTGACATCTAAGGCTATGGTTTGTACTTCTATTGCATCTATATGACCAACACCCTCCTTTTCATCCTCACGGTTGAAATAACCTTCACCACAACGAGACAAACATCCATTACGAGACCCTCTTCAAGGAGGTCACCTTTTGGATGTCACACTTCAACCTCCAAATGATCTCACACTACATGATGTAAATCCCATACTCAAGATACCCATAGACATAAAATCTAGTATAACTATAGATCCTTCTCTCTAGTGCCTAACAATACCATCTTATATAGGTATATGCAAGAGTAATCATGACTTACTTCTAGAAATTCTATTAGTGCACTTGTTAGCCTACTCTTATATGGATCAAATTCTCTCATCTGACAACTTCATCTATCCACTATGGCATGACACGTGGTCATTTGTGCCTTTCAATATCTCTCCATACAAACATATCATAGGAGTTCCAACAAAATATTTTTACATTCGGTTCAATATCATCCGAACATCAACAAACAAAAACAACGATAAATGCATAGGCCCTATGAATAACATACATTTATTTTTTAGGACTAGCATCAATCTCCCTACTAACATCATCTCTGGTTGGAACCCAACACTCATCATTAACGAGTGTTGTTTCTAGCCTTGATCAACTTAGAGATGCACTCTTATCTAAACTTTACACTACTCCATTGCACCTTTCATTTTTCAAGATGCCACCAGTGCATCATGGGGCCTCATAGAGTTGTTTGCGGCCACTCAAGAATCAAATAAAACAATGATTTGTCTTGTAGACTTCTTCAACATTGATCAATTACATAGGCTACAATCGACATTAGTACGTTATTTTATATCTCTAGTTCATTTTTTCTCAAGGTTTCACTTCCTAGATTGATTACAGTTCTTCATATATTTATATACAACTCTAGTCATTCCTCCCCACATATGTAACATCCTTGTTTTAGAACAACACTTACACATTGTTCTAGTAGTTCATTACTAAAGTGAAAATCAACATTATATTAGTCACAACAGACACTCAATTGTCCACCTTACCATCATTCTCTAGGAATATATACCTTCTTACAACACCACTCTCAACTTTATTAGATATGCCTCATAGCCTTGTATCTTCCCCTAAGGCCTAACATGGCTAAATCAGGAGGAAAGTGAGAATGTTTTCAAGTAAAACTAGAAGAAAGTGATGAGTAGCATGATGTTGCGCTCACCATGATGGACACCTCACTAGTAGCATAACTTGAGGAATACTCCTCATCAACAACGCCTATCTTTTGAGGGCACTTTGCCAACTTTCCAACAACATGTAGGGATAGTTAGTTGTATCTTGTAGTCTTTGAGATATGTGCATTTTTTTATTTTAGATGGTAATTATATTAAGTGGGACCATTGAAAAACTATAAAAATCCTTTGACTAGATGAATATAGTTAATCATTTGTTTTTTATCTATCTTGTGTTTTTAATGTTTTCTTCTCTCAATTTCTGGGCATTATTGTAAAATCTAGCATTAAGGATCTGTGCCACTCCAAAGCATATTGAAAGAATGTTAAAAGTGTTCATACAATGTTCTTATTAGAGGGGTTAGGAGTTAAAATGCAAACTCTTTACTCTATGATGTTAGCATAAACATGTATGCTACAATTAGAGGGAGAAGCATGATACCAATTTAAGACATATTTTATCAAAATAAAACATATGGACACTAATAGGTTATCGTTACAAACAAATATTACAACTCAAGATAAGGGTTGTCATCAATATCAGATGAAATAGATTAAAAATTAGCAAATTGAAGAAGAATATTTGCAAAATGAACCTTTAGGCATTCAATACTCAATACAAATAGAGCTAATATATAATCTTTGGCAATAAAATCATTAGAAAAAAGTTATTCTATCAATGCCAAGTCTACCAAATGATTATTTATAGAGAACAACGATATTTCCAAAAGAAAATATCTATAAATAAAAGCTATATAATTTTTCCATTCATGTTATGTTATCATCACCTAAAAATTGAAATAAGGAAGTGGGAGATTATAAACATAGAAGAACATCCTTGTTCACTTTAAAAACATGGAGGAAGGGAAGATGATGTGCGTGTAATAATGCATTGTTCTATGCATGAACAAGTAAGACAAAAGAACTCAATTCAATATGAATATTGGATAATCTTACATAACTTCTTGTGTTTGCCAACAAAACAAATAAGTTGAAAGTTTTTTTCAATTTATCATTCTCTTTGATATATGGTTGGTCCTATTGAATTGGTCAAAAAATAAAAATTAAAGAAATAAAAAAGAGGTATGCAAGAGGAGCCCTCTAATCTCCCTCTTGTTGCCACCGCAATAGGAAATAACAGTTCACATTGATCTAGAACTCTGATTCAATATTTGATGTTTTCGGTAAATTCAAAATTGAGGAAAATTCCTTCAAGTATTGTTCCACCATGCACAAAAATTGGATATTGGTCGAATATCGCTTATGCCTAAAATAGGGTCCTTACACTTATGGTAAAAGCTTGAGGATTTGCCAACAATCTCATGATGATCATGATATTTAACAAACATGTCATGAAGAGCATCATGTCACAATATAGGATTTGAACCTAAATGGAAAGAATAACATTTTTCATTACAACCACTTGAATAAACCCACTTAATGATCACTAATTAATATTTGTAAACTCTATTTTTATATTATTGTTATAATACATTAAAATTAGCACAAACTAATATATATATGGGTTGTTCTCCTCCTCTATACAACTTATGTGTACAAAACTAAAGAATTTAAAGAAATATGTGATACTATGGCAGATAGACAAGAAAACAAAGTTACAATCAGATCTACTCCAAATTGAATTTAAGATGGCAGAAATCTTTGATAAGTGTCCATTACAGGTTTTTGATCAAGAAGATTTTGACATCCATAAGCCACTAAAAAAGAAGAAGGAAATGATTCTCTCTATTGAAGAATCTACTTGGAGGCTCATAAGTTGGGCTATCTGTCTTAACAATGGTGATAAGAACACTAAATTTTTCCATCAGTACGCCACTTTGAGAAGATCAGAAAATACTATATGGGATATACAAGATGAATTTGGTGTCCTTCATTCATCTGAGTATGAGATTAAAAAGATAACATTGAAACATTTTAAAACCAATACAATGTGATTGAGATAGAGGATACCTGTAACTAGATCAAGGTACTTGAACATATGCAAAAGTTTTTCAATGAATCATCAACTAATGAGATCGGAAAAGCAGTCACGCTAGAAGAAGTTAAGGAAACTATTTGCACTATGCGTAAGGATAAAACCCCAGGCCCTGATGGCTGGACACAAGAAATTTTTTAGTCTTTCTTTGAGATTTTGGGAGAGGATCTTCTCAAGGCCGTCAAAGAATCCATATGTTCTAGATTTATTCTAGGTGCACTTAATGCTACCTTCTTTGCTTGTATTCCCAAGGTAAACAAGCCATAAACATTTCATAACTTCAGGTCAATTGCCCTTTGTAATTTTTCTTACAAAGTCATTTCTAAAATTTTTGCTACAAGGATGAAAGAAAAATCGACAACATGTATATCCCATGAGCAGTTTGGTTTCTTAAAGGACCACTTAATCTTTAATGTTGTTGGCATAGAAAAAGAATGTTTACACACTGCTAAGTCAAAAAATCTAAGCACCATTATTCTTAAGTTGGATTTGAAGAAATCATATGATAAGGTGAGTTGGCAATTTCTCAGATTGTTGTTAACTCAGATTGGTTTAAATTGCGAGGTTACCCAATGGATTATGGATTTTATTACCTCAGTTAATATGGCAGTTTTAATTAATGGTTCCCCGACTGATTTTTTCAAAAGTTATCGAGGACTTTGTCAGGGTTTTCCCCTTTCCCCCCTACTATTTCTTATGGTTGTTGAATGTCTAAGTAGATTATTGAAGAAATCTATTGTAGAAGGGACATTTCATGGCCTCAAAGTCACCACAACGACCATAATGTCTCATCTTCTCTTCGTAGATGATGTTTTAATTTTAGTGGGTGGGAAATATGAAGATTGGATGGAATTAAAATCTATCTTAACTAGTTTTTGTATAGCCTCTGGTATGGATATAAACTTTCAAAAAACAGTTTTTCTTACACATAACATTGATCCCAGTCTTAAATAGAGAATTTGTTCAACGTTCAACATACATTTCATCAACCTTGAGGTAGGAACAAAATATCTTGGGTTTTATTTAAAACCAAATGGCTACAGAATAACAAATTGGAACTGGTTGATTCAGAAGATAGAAAAAATAATTAGCAATTGGAATTTTCGGTGGCTCTCTTTAGGTGGAACAATGGTCTTAGTGAAATCAGTGTTACAAAGTATCCCTATGTATTGGCTTAGTTTAGCAAAGCTTCCTTCATCTATTTTGCACAAGATAAATGGCAACCTTTTCATGGAGAGGATCAAACAAAACTACAGGATTTCACTTATCCAAATGGAAAAACATTTCCAGTCCAAAAGAAAATGGTGGATGGGGTATAAGAAATATATTTTGGTTTGCCAAATCTTTGGCGGTTAAATCCTGTTGGAAAGGACTATTTGGTAATACTCTGTGGAGCCAAATCCTTAAAGGAACATATTTAAAAGGAGTTGATTTGACCTCCTGAATATGAAAAGAAGAGTGTAAGTTCCCTAATGCCTCTATTATCTGAAAAACAATTATGAGCTCTTTGCATATTATTAAGCAATGGATGGCTTGGAAAATAGGGTGTGGAAAACAACTTATAATTGGAAAGGATCCTTTCATTGGAGACAATACTTCATATAATCTTCCATCATCCTTAACAGAACACCTCAATAATCGGTATATTTATACCTTAGCACAAGCGTCCTTACCAAATACGATAAGTTCAACACAAAGTTGGATAAATGCCAATCAACTTGGATTATCAGGAGAAATGGCAGTTGAATGGAACAATTACATTGTAAATTTGAAAAGCAGTTGAATTACACTTAATAATACAAATGAAAAAATTGTATGGTCATGGAACAAGGCTATAGGAACAGTAACTACTGACCTAGCTTATCAATCCATCACTAGCAATTTACACAAGGGAAATTCTAGATGGTGGTATAAGTCCATATGGAGAGTTAATATCCCAAGTAAAATTACTTGCTTCATGTGGTTATGCTTGAAGGACTGTATCATCATTGGTGAAAGTTATAGGAAACGGGCAGGAATTGGTCCTTCTGTATGCAGTCTTTGCCTTAAGGATGATGAGACAACTAATCATCTGCTTATACATTGTGATTCCACACAATACATTTTGAAAGAAATATTAAACTCCTTCAATATTTCAGATTCTTGGAAGCTTTCCACTTTGGAAGAAAATTTGTTGCATTGGTTTACACAATATCCAAGGATGAGATACATTCCTTTTCTGGTTATTTGGGGAATATGGAAGTATACGAACATAATCTTATTTGAGAACTAGCAAAGAGAGGACTCTAGAATAATTACAAAGATTTTGCTTGATATTAAGGAATATAAAGGAGCAGGAGAAGTAGACAAAGTTGATTATATCATAAATCCAGTTTTCTTTTATGAAAATCCAATAGGTTTTTTTGATGGTGCAATTGTTAATGATAACTGTGGAGTTGGCATATTTATAAAATTAAATTCAGGCCATATTTACAAGGCACACTTTGCAAGAGGAATAGGTAATAATATGAAAGATGAAATTCTAGGTCTTTGGGAGCTTTTATACTTTGCTCATAGGTTGTCCATAAGTAAACTGATGGTTGCTGGAGACTCCAAGGTGACTATTGACTGGATTAATGACTGCTCAAATCTGAACCTTATTTATTTGCACAGCTGAAAAGAACAGATAAGATGCTTAAAGGCGATATTTGAAGAAAAAAAATCATGCATATTCACGGGGAATTCAACAAACTTGCAGATCTACTCTCCAAAAAAACGTTGGACAACCCCCTGGGTTGGTTTTTTTATGAGGAGATCATTAAAGAGAATGTAGTAAATACTGATAGCTTTTTGATATTTTAAAGTTATAATCCAATGTACATCGACATTAGATGGAAAGTTTACTTTTTCTTTTTGATAAGCAAAGTTTATGATATTATGTAAATCAAATTGACAGTAGTTAATAGGAACTCTGTTGAATACTTGCTTAAAGTATATCACAAACTATCAAAGATTTTGAGGAGACTATTAGAAAACTATAAATCTCTCTGATCTTTTTGTAATTTGAAAGAACAATTGATTCTAATAAAATAAGAGTGAATTTGTTTTTTTGTGTGTGAAAAAAAATATTGATATGAATGTTTGAGTGTGCTATGACATTTCACTATATTTTCTTTCGTACATTCTTTTAAAGTATAACTGCTCCATCCTAAACTTTAAAGCATCCTGATAAAAAAAGGGTGTAAATCGTTTGTCATGCCGAAAAGGAAATGTAGCTTTCAAGAAATAAAATTGTTGTAATTTTTTGAAATATCAAAGAAATCTAAGTATAAGATAGCTTAAAAGAAACTAGTGATTTATTTTTTCAATTTCTAACATTAAAATGATGCAAGAAGCATCTAAGTTTAAGATAGTTTAATAGAAATATAAAATGGTGCAAATTTTTGAGTTTTCAAAGAAATCGAAGTTTAAAATAGGTTTAAAAAATTAAAAACTAACTAATTTTTTTTTTTGGGTTAAATTTTAACATTAAAATGATGTGAGGAGATTTGAAAACATTATGAAAAACATTCCACATTTTTCTCTCACCCACGTGTAAGGAGATTTGAAAAGAAAATTTCGTAAAAATTGACCAAAAGAGCAGCAAAACTAGATCACGAAACCTCAAAAAAACCGAGTTACTTCTGAAGAACGAATACATAAATTTATTCACATACATGTATTACATTTATTATAAAAAACACTTTTTAATATCAAATTTATTAACTACGAGAGATTTAAAGTTTTAAAGACAATTTCTTAATAACTAAAATATTTAAAATCAATTTATGTTATTTTATTTAGATCTGATTATAAGTATCATTTTTTTATTTTTTTTAACATAGATTGTTTGATGTCACTGATTTATTTATTAAATTAGGTTCATTTATTTATTTATTAAATTAAGTAACCCATGTTATACATCTTCCCTTACGTGTTTAATTTTCATTTTCTTAGAAAAAAATTGTTTTTTAAATTAGGGTAATCCATGTTGCACATCTTCCCTTACATGTTAATTTTATTAGAAGCATTTCCTTTTGGTACAAGAGTTGTATAAGTGGCAAGGGGTTTCGATAAACTAATTTTATTAAATCGCAATGATGAGTATCTTGTCTTATTAGTCCCTACCATAGGTGTAGAGGGGCTATAGCGATCGATAAATCATTGACTTCATATTAGTTTGTCCTTTGACCACAAATATTTCCATATTATCTATTGTTGGAACCAGGGAACTTAAAACATCGATTTTTATATAAAAAAAAGGTACCATATTTGTCATGATATGATTGGACAAGGGATTGGAGGTCTTATTGCCGGATTCACTATTCCCAATGTTATATATGTTGGCATATCCAAAGTATTTGATCGTATATAGTCTTTTTGACTCATATATTTTGTTCTGCATTCGTCAAAGGTGGATTAATGCTAGCATTAATTCGAATGTTTCGTTTAGCATTTTATGCTAGGTAAATTTATGGCAATGTTTGATATGGTGGCATATCCAAAGTTTGGCTTTCCAATACATTCTCTGGTGTTCGAACTATTGTTACAAAAAATATAATTATTTTTTGGGGATACGTTGGAGACCTGCCACATTGAATTTTTTTCTTAAATGTTTACAGTGCATTTTTGATAGACTTAAATGTTTACCTAACAATCTTGGTAGTGTTGAATGGTTACTTAACAGGCTTGTTACAAGACATTTTCTTCCGTTTTTAAAATTTATATGCTCCAGTGGCATTGTTGGTTCAGTGGTCCATGCTTGTTTTTTGCATGCCACTGATTTTTTATTTGTATGTTGTCATTGTTCTTGATTTCCTGTTTGTGTTGTTGTAGTTTGCACATTTGGGTTTCTGCAATCGTGATTGGAACAACATCATTCTTGGGGGAGTGGTTGTTGCTTGTTTCTTTCTTCGTTGTATGTTGTTTATTGTTGCTTGATTCGACTTTGCAGGTTTTTGGTCCTGCGCCTGCACTTGGGCCTTTTGGTGATTCTTAGATGGGTTCTTATTTGGTGCTTGTTCTTGTTTTCCCAGGGTTTGCAATGTTGGGATGTTGCATCTGCAATTGGATCTCTGGTTACATTTTTTTGCACTGCAGTTTGCATAGAATACTATTAAGATAAAATATCAGACTAAAGAATTGCAGGCGATGTAAATTGCATCTGTTACGTGTTGAAGCAGAGTTTTTCGGCCTTAAAATATATTTCATAGTTGTCGATGCTTTTTCCATGGATTCTGTGTTACTATGGTTTCATAGTTATGAGAATGTCATTTGTTGTGTGGGAGATATAGTTGTTCTCTCCCTTTCTTTCCTGTTGTAAACTGCGTTTGACTCTAGTTTATTGCATTTATGTGGTCATTCTGAGCGACCGCCGTTCGGTTGCATACTTAGCCATTTTTATGGACGCGGCTTCACGAATAGGTTCTATTGAACTATGACAGGTCATGTTCGGTGTATACATTATCTTTTCCAAATTAGTTTTCTTTAAAGGAATGCCTCCTGGACAAAAGAGAATGCAATTTATGAAATTATAGGTTTCCTGGACAACATAATTTAATGATCGCAGGTTCTTGGGGTTGCGGGCTGAAAATTGGGCTTATTAAGATAAAATAATAGACTAAAGAATTGCAGGCAATGTAAATTTCATCTGTTATGCGTTGAAGCAGAGTTTGTCGGCCTGAAAATATATTTCATAATTTCCGATGCTTTTTCCATGGATTTTGTGTTACTATGGTTTCATAGTTATGAGATTGCCTTTTGTTATGTGGGAGATATAGTTGTTCTCTCCCTTTTACTTTCCTATTGTAAACTGCATTTGACTCAAGTTTATCGTGTTTTTGTGGTCATTCTGAGCAACTGTCATTTGGTTGCATACTTAACCAGTTTTATGGGCGTGGCTTCGCAAATAGGTTCTATCGAACTATGACTGGTCGTGTTCGGTGTATACATTAGCTTTCCCAAATTAGTTTTCTTTAAAATAAGGTCTCCTGGACAAAAGAGAATGCAATTTATGAAATTATAGGTTTCTTGGACAACATAACTTAATGATCGCAGGTTCTCGGGGTTGCAAGCTGAAAATTGGGCTTATTAAGATAAAATAACAGACTAAAGAATTGCAGGCGATGTAAATTGCATCTGTTATGCGTTGAAGCAGAGTTTGTTGGCCTCAAAATATATTTCATAGCCGCTGATGCTTTTTACATGGATTATGTGTTACTATGGTTTCATAGTTATGAGATTGCCTTTTGCTATGTGGGAGATATAATTGTTCTCTCCCTTTTACTTTCTTGTTGTAAACTGCATTTGACTCTAGTTTATTGTGTTTATGTGGTCATTTCGAGTGACCATCGTTTGGTTGCATACTTAGCCAGTTTTATGGATGCGGCTTCGCGAATAGGTTCTATCGAACTATGACAGGTCATGTTCGGTGTATACATTACCTTTATGAACTATGATAGAAGAGAATGCAATTTATGAAATTATAGGTTTCCTGGACAACATAAGTTAATGATTGCGAGTTCTCAGGGTGGCAGTCTAAAAATTGGGCTTTTGTTGTTTTGTGCCCTGCAAATAACACGAAGAGTTCCGCGATCATTCCGACCGACCGCAGTTCGGTTCCATACTTAGCCAATTTTATGGACACAACTTTGCGGATAGGTTGTATCGAACTATGGTGTATACATTAGCATTTCCAAATTATTTTTCTTTAAAAGAAGGGCTCCTAGATATAAGACATTGAAATTTATCAAATTATAGGTTTCCTGGACAACATTTTTAAACATAGGAAATATGTAATTTTATAAAGTAGATATATAAAGCATGCACGGAGCCATCATCCCATACTTAGCCAGTTTTCTCATTGCGGGTTCTCGAGGTAGGCAAATAAAAATTGACAATCGGAGAGTTATGCGATATACAAATTGAGAATCAGACTTGCGGACTATTTGAATTTGAAGGGCGTCATGTCCAAAAAAATTAGCATTCTTGAAATAGTTTACTTTACGTACGTTTTACATACCCTGGTGGACAAAAAAAATAGTAAGCATTTTTTGGATTGCGAGTTCTCAGGGTGGTGGGATATAAGTTCGGTCTCTGTTGTTCTGTGTCCTACAAATAACACAGAGAGTTCCATGATATACAAATTGACAATCAGACTTGCATACTATTTGAATTTCAAGGGCTCGTGCGAAAAAACTAGCATTCTCGAATTACTTTTTTTTATGTGCGTTTTACATACGCTTGTCAACAAAAACAA
>JZKD02S1633960.1:812825-824645 GCA_000966675.3 Picea glauca | reverse complement strand
ATTCAGTGAAATATTCGCCAATATTTTACAAGATTATATAATTGACTAAAATATTCGCCAAAAAATTATATATACATTTTATATTATTGATAAAATAACCTTCAATTTTTCCTATCATGGGGATTTGCCCATTTATTATACATATAAATTTAGGGGGGGGTTCTTAAAATCACCCCTGGTACATCTTGCAGTCAAAATTTTCGTGGTTTCAACGAAATTTGTGAGTCAAAGAGCATCTTGAAAACTGGGAGATCATTTTCATTTGAAACAGAACCAATCCATTAATATATATTAGTATGAATACTATTCAAATAAATATTAAAACTTTCTCCATTGATAGATACTTGTATGAAAAATATTGAAATAGATATCAATACTTTGTCTTGGCCAATACTTATCCAGTTATCTAGGCACCAGGCCCTGGTTTCACAATACCCAACACCTATGTCCCCTGTTTCTTCATATACATGTTGCAACCAAAGAACTTCAGTGATCTGCACTTAATTCTTTTACTAGTGATAACCCAATAGAGGTTCGAAAACATTGCCATTAATAAACAGAAAAAAGGGTTTTTCGACTCTAAGATACTTATCTCTTTTCCCCTTTTTCTTTTCCCATCGATTATTACTTTTTGGTTTTATACTTAGTCATCTTTCTATAATGGGCAGTTGCAGGGTTCACGGGATGACATATCTTCATATCCATCTGTATCTTCACATGATGAATCCAACCGACCATTGTACCATTCCATACCTAGGCAATTTTATGGCTGCGGTTGCTGGATCAGCGCATACGAACTGGCCTTTTCTTCTTCCCACTTGTTATCTTTTTCTGGATATATAATTACTGCCCTTTCTATGGTATCTGGTTCTAGAGTTGGCGGGATGACATGTCTTCATCTCCATCTATATCCTCGCACGATAGATATGACCAATTGTTCTTCCTTTCCATACTTAGCCAAGTTTATGCCCACTGCTGCGGGGCTGGCGCTTGTGAACCCAACTGCTTATCGTTCCTCTATATACATCTTGCACTCAAAAGATCTGTGATCTACAATTCCACCGTGGGTTCCTCGTATACATTAACTTCGTTCAAAGTATATGTTGATGCTTTCCATCCCTAGAAACTTCGTGTCCTTCCTGATATACATCAACAATGCTCTTACTAGTGACAAGTGGACACAGTGGTATGAAAGATACTTCCGTGATCTACAATTAATGCTTTAACATCTTCATATATATACTCGCATGATGAACCTGACCAACCACTATTCCTTTCCATAGTTAGCCAAATGTATGCCCACCACTGTGGGGTCGGTGCTTGCGAACCCAGGTACTTATCGTTCCGCTATATACATCTTGCACTAAAAACATCCGTGATCTTCAATTCCACCACGGGTTCCTCGTATACATTAAATTCGTTCAAAGTATTTGTTTCTTCTTTGCATCCCCATCAACTTCGCATCCTTCCTGATATACATCAACAATGCTCTTACTAGTGACAAGTGGACATAGTGGTATGAAAGATACTTTCGTGATCTGCAATTTATGCCTTACCTGGTCAGAACTGATCGGTAGGGATTCACAATCATTTGCACTAATAATCAAACACTAGATGTTCTTCTGTGAGATACTTAGTTCTTTTTCCCTTCTCTTCTTCCTGTGTATTATCTACAATTCCACTACGAACACCTCCGTCCTTTTTCCCTTATTTTCTTGACATGTATTATGGGACTACAAAATATGGAAATGATATTTTATAGAGCATGTACAAATTCCACATCCCATACCTAGCGACATTTTGGATCGCGGGTTCTCAGGCGGGTAGACTCAAAATTGGGCCTCCATTGTTCTATGGCCTATAAATAGCACCCAGAGTTCCGGGATATACAAATTGACAAGAGAAGTTGCGGACTGGTTGACTCCACATTTCACTTCTATTGTTTCATGTCCTCCAAACAACGCTCCTAGTTCCGCGATATAGAAATTGACACACGAAATGAAGAACTGGCGGGGTGGAGATTGCCATTGTTTATGTATGCTAATCCATGTGAAGTATCTAACAATATCTAAAAAAATTATTTTGAATAATAAATTATCTCTTAGTAGTGACAACTAGACATAGAGGTACAAAACAATTGGGATTGCACTCTCCACAATATACAAATTGACTACCGAACATCGTCCACTCTTCCATGTTACAGATTATGCATTCAAATGTTTGGAGCGATACAATTAGAAGATTCAGGCCTTGCCTCCTCTGCAGACACCTTCTTAGCATGTTTTGGATCCTCCTATTGCCAGGTTCATGAAATATGCAGCTCCAACATTGGCGAGTTGACATATCTTTATCTCTATCTGTATAATCAAACGACGAATCTGACTGACCATTGTTGCTTTCGATACTTGGCCAATTTTATGTCCACGGTTGCTGGGTTGGGACCAATTTCTTCTCCATCTATATCCTCGCATGGCGAATTGGACCACCAACTATTCCTTTTCATACTTAGTGAATTTTATGCCTGTGGTTTCTGAGTTTGTGCAATTGAACTCTGTTCCTTTTTGTTCCATTATATACATCTTCCACTCTAAATTTCCATGATCTACAATTCCACTGCTAACTACTCGATCCTTTTTCCCTTTTTTTCTTCCTGTGTATTATGGGACTATAAAGCATGGACATGATATCTTATAGAGCATGTACAAATTCTACATTCTATACCTAGCGACATTTTTTTATCATGGATTCTCATATGGGTGGGCTCAAAATTGGGCCTCCATTGTTGTGTGTGTTACAAATAGCACCCAGAATTTTGCGATATACAAATTGACAAGCAGACCTACGGACTGGCTGATTCAACATTGCACTTTTGTTGTTCTGTGTCCTCCAAATAGCGCTTCCAGTTCCGTGATATACAAATTCACACACGGAATGCAAGGTTGGCGGGGTGGATATTTCCATTTTTTACGGATGCTAATCCCTATGAAGTATTTAATAGAATCTAAAAAATTATTTTCAATACTAAATTAGCTCTTAGTAGTGACAACTGGACATATAGGTACGAAACAGGTGGCATCGCACCCTACGCAATATACAAATTGACTACTGGGTTCCGACATCGTTCCCTCTTCTGTGTTACAAATTATGCATTCAAATGTTCAAAATGATACAAGTTGAACGTCGGGGACTTGTGTCTTCTGCAGACACGTTCTCAGCCTATTTTGGATCCTCCTGTTGCTGTGTTCACTAACTGCGCAACTCTTGGATACTGTTTTGGGTTGGAATCAACCTTTTTTTTACCACGATTCACAAATGTTTCAAAGTATCTGTCACTACCTCAGTTGGCATCCGACCCTCCGCAATATACAAATTGACTATCGGGTTCACATATTGTACTCAAAATTTCTGTGATCTACAATTCCACCACCGACTCCTTTGTCCTTTTTCCCTTTTCTTCTTCCCTTATATTATGGCTCTCTGGTTATATACTTGGTCACCTTTCTATGATCGTGGCTTCCAACATTGGCACGATGACTTCTTTATCTCCATCTATATAATCACACTAGGAAACCTTTCATGCTAACATCTGACCATGCAAGAACCATCAACATTTTCATTAATGGGAGAAAATATTGAGGAGATACCCCATTATTACACATTAAACCAAGATGTGCAGAGAGTTATTTTGTCCCTTCTGATTGTTCATCTCGAACACGCGTCGTCGTGTTGGGCTGCTCAAGAAATCTACAATGCTTAATTTCTCATTGCAATATACACCATGTTCGCATTTCTATGTATGCAATTAGTAGTGTTTAATGTTAACAACACATCATGCAACAACCGTCCAAATTGTCATTAATCAACGAAAGTCTTGAGGACATCTCCCATTCACACACTTTCGACCAAAATTTGCGCAGGGTTATATTATCCCTTCCAAATTTTCATTTCATTCATCGTCTGGAACAAATAAATGTTCTTGTAGACCTATGGCAGCAGGTCGAAAACAATTTTGTGGAGATACAGTAAATATGTTGACACAAGAGGACCAGAGGTTCGAATGGTCTAGGGCATACTTTTACTATTCATCCCGTTCCGCCTAGAACGAAGTGATTTGGATCTTTGGAATCACTCATGCAGGCTACGTCCCTGAGGTTTTTGAATGTAAGGAGGTGGTCTCTTGGTGTGCCGAAAAATACATTCCAAGACAAATAATTATTCCACTATGCGACCATTCTCTTGTTTCTTTGTCACCTCAGGTCTTCCGTGAGATGTTAAAATTATTGAAACCAACATTGACGTTCAAAAGGACAAGACTGCAAGAAGTTTCTAGAAAAAAATCATAACAGGTTAGACATGATAGCCAACTTCCTCAAAGACCTGACAACATTTCCTAAAGATATCACAAGGCTGTAGGTAAGTTCCTTTAGAAATCCATTCTGGGAAATTGATTGGTTGTTTACAAGAATAACGGGACATACATCGACAACAAGCATTTCCCATATAATTATTTATATTTCGTATTTCACAATGAAGGAACAATACATTTTCAATTGGGGGAAGCTAATTTCCATTGAGATCTGTTCCCAGTTGTCATGATTCAAAGAATCGAATAAATTTTATATGTCATCCTACTTGATTTTCGCAATTGTGTATTGTTGCCCGCTTCCAAAAATTTCTCTTTCCAATAAAATAAACTGTGGATTCAACCCAGTAACATTCTGGCATGAGGCCTTGTGGAGACACAAGGCCTCCCATTGTTTTTATGAATTTTTTAATGGCTTTGTCTCAGTTTTCAAAGATTTACTGTTAGGCAAGGATGCTCTGTGGATGTCTGGCCAAGCAAGCAAGTTTTTGAACAAGAAGGGAACACTTGAGAAAGAGGAAAATCACAATGTACTCATGGTCTTTGGATCTAAGGAAAATCCTTCCTTCCTTCCATGCCACATCACGGACAAGATGTTTTTTGTAGAAATGGCAAGGCAATATAGCCACTAGTTGCATTTTTTCCATGACACAAAAAAATACAGTTCATTCCTCTGCCTTGGAAAGTCAGAGACTTCATGTGCAGAAACATCAACAAGATTAATGAGTTTTCTGCCCATTTCAAGAAATTGAACCTAACGTACGCTGAAAGACTAAAAGGGTTCAACCCTAATTTCATTTTTTGAGAACATTTACTAGGTGTTGGCTTTAACACCTAATTTATCCATAGACACCTGACCCAAGACAGAGACAATGTTGACAACAATCCTTCTTTTGTCGATTGCAACGCAAAGACAATGCAAAGCACAATTTAATTTTACAGAAAACATGGAAAAGTATCCGGTGAGAAGAGTACCCAGTCCCCCACCAACACTCCCAAGAACACGACATCACAGAGCATCACTTCGATGGTCCACCCCAGTAGGAAAGAAACCCAGAAATATTCGAAGGGAGGAGGAGATAAGAACCCTCCTCGCATAAATATTGATATTTCTCACAAAATTCCACTAACGAAAAAGAGAAAAAACAATGCAGGGCAAGTGAAGGAACCTGAAAAAGAAAGTGCAAAACTGGAACTTGAAATTGAAGATGAGCACATGTATAAAATTGGGTCGTCTGCGGTGGAAATATATAAGACTGACTTTTTTGACATAGATGAATCCTTCGTAATCCAGAGCGTTGTTTTTTACAGCCAATCTAAAAGTATGTTCATTGAATAGAGAGATGTAACATACATGAAAGGAAAATCTCGCATAGAGATTGACTTTAGCGAAATGTCGTTGTCCCAAATCTCCTCATTTCACCAGGTAACTGATGACATTTTTCATGATTCCATTGTAGGAATGGAGATAGATCATGCCAATCGGAAACACTGCCTCAATGAATTTGAGCAGGCTTTCATTGCAACACCAGAATTTGCTAGTCCTTTGGCAAAAATCATGCCTTCTACCATTGCAGCGAAAATGAAAGTATCCTCTACCCTCCTTGCATGATCTAGAGACCTTGTAGAGAATAACATCAACAAAATAATGCAGCTAGTTACTGAATTTTGAGAAACCTCGCAAAATTTAGTTTTCTTCGGAAAGAAGGCCAATGATTTGTTGGAACATTTGGAGGAGAATTTAAAAAATGAACATCTTTTCTGTGATCAAGTGCTGGACCCTTTTGCCAACTATGTCGTCAACACATAGGAACTGAAAAGAAGACAAGAGAAACTCCCCTCCCCAAAGCGCACCAAAAAAGTAAAAGCATGATGGAAAAAGAAATTTCATAACCTGCATCTCATTGTCAAATCATGTAAACATGTCATATCAGAAAAGGAATACTTATTCACAAGCCTGCTCCAGATGGACTTAGCCGGAACTACCAACGAGGTTCAAGATCCTAAATTAATTCTCAAATCCTTGTCAGTCACCAAAGAATCCTTCCAGGAACAAGTTGATATTTTAAAGAGGTTGTCTTTTGAAAAGTTTTACGGCATACTTGAACATTGTCTAGATGAGCACGAGCTTTGAGTACTGGACTATGCCTCACACAATGAATAAATTGAACAGATTCTGCATAGTATTTCAATGGATCTAAGGAAATTAGAAAACAACCTTTACACCATAGAAATCTGGGATGAAATCAATGCAACCCCCATGAAAAGCTACATCAAAGAATGGTTCCAATAGAGAATGGACAACCTCGTCCAGTAAGGGCAACAACCCGTCAAAAAGACTCCACTTCCCATCGACGACAACAACAAAAACGAATCGGCTTCATAGTAAGTCTATACCTCCATCTTGATTTGTTTATCAATCCAGTTTAAGTCTATGTTGTGATATTCTTTTCTTTATCAATCCACTTATTTCCTCTTTAAATAGAAAATTGTAACCAAAGAATCATAACTTCCAATTTATTCTTTTCAAGTCTTCCTCTCTACCATCGCACACTTCTTCTTTCGACTTTCCTAATTCTTGTACTTATTTCTTTTTATGGTCCGTGGGAGCCCCAATCCCAATCTATATGACAAACACATAAAAAATTCTAGAAAAATGTAACAAACATTATTATTTTTTGATAAATTCCAAAGAAAATTAATTCGACAATGCCCTTATTGTATACTAAATTTTGGGTTTCCAGGAACCTTCTTGTTTGTTCCAAAGAAAAATAATTCGGATATGCTACATTTCTTCTCTCCTATTGTATGCTAATTTTTTGGTCTTCAACGACGTTGATGTAATTTCCAGAGATATGTAACAAACATTACTTATTTTATAATAAGTTTGTATAGTTTGCAAGCCCACTTATCAATTTGTATATCGTGGAACTCTTGATGCTATTTGTAGGGCACAGAACAACAAAGACCTATTTTTGAAACTGTCATCCCGAGAACCCTTGATCCAAAAAATGGCTAAGTATGGAATGAGCACTCCTTGCATGCTTTATAAAACGTGTGCAAAGAAAACTAGTTTGGCAATGCTATATCTTTTTTGTCCAAAAAAAACCTTAGTTTTAAACTAAATTAATTTAGTGTAACAGACGTTATTATTATTCTATTATATAACAAACATTATTAATTTCTGGTAAATTTCTATAGTCCGCAACTCCGCCTGTCATTTTGTATATCGCGAAACCATCGGTGTTATTTGTAGGGAACGGAACATCAGAGGCCCAATTTTGATTCCACCAGCCCGAGAACCCGCGATCCAAAAACTGGCTACGTATGCAATGAGGACTCCGTGCATGCTCTATAAAATATCATCCCCACACTTTATAAAAGTACAAATTTCGTATCTATAAAACTAAATATCTACTTTATACAAGTACATATTTCGTATGTATAATCTATTTATTTCTGATGGATTTCTATAGTCCGCAACTCCACTCCTCGATTTCTGCATTGCAAAGAACATCGAAGGCCCAATTTTTGTATCGCAGAACTATCAGTGCTATTTGTAGGGAAGAGAACATCAGAGGCCCACTTTTCAGCCCGACAACCCACGATCCATTATAAAAGTACATTTTTCGTATGCATAAAACTAAATATCTACTTTATAAATTACATTTTTGGTATGTATAGTTTATGTTGTCCAAGAACCTATAATTTCATAAATTTCAATTTCTTTTTTGTCCATGAGCCCTTGTTTTAAAGATAACTACTTCGGTAATGCTAATTTTTTTGTGTCCAACAACCTTTCAAATGTTGATAATTTTTTATATTTTTCAGGAAGAACTAATTCAGGAATATTATGTTCTGCATGCAAACCACATGTATTTCAACTTTATAGCCACGTGTCTGTACTAGGTCGCATTTACTCCCATCCCAACTTGGCAGGGACTATGCTGCCATGAAACACTTGTTTGAAATGAAGATGTATGTCTTGTCTTATAGTGTTTTATTTTTATTTTTTTAACATTGGTGAGAATTAGAATTGGAGTTTTCCACTCTCTAGTTCATGACATCAAGCTAACAAAAATAAGAGGACAAATTTAATAATGTCTCGTTCATTTGAATTTGTTTTTTTTACATTAATATTTAAATTAAAATTTAATTTAATTTTTTCCTCATATATCACTCCAAAGTCATTTTGGCCCATGTCATTCTCTTCGAAATTTTTTTGGAGTCATTTCTATGTTTACTTTTATAAGAAAACATGCACTAGTTTAGAATACACATAAATCTAACACATAGATATCTCATGGTTAGTATGTCACACATAAGATATCATTGTTTTGAACTTAATATGTAAGGAGTTTTGGAAGTATGTTATGGTTTATGTGTATTTGAATGTTTGAGATATTACTGTTTTGAACTTAATATGTACGGAGTTTTGGAAGTATGTTATGGTTTGTGTGTAGTTGAATGTTTTATTATGTATTTAATAGTTTAGAAAATACAGAAATCTAACAAATAGAGATCCCGTGGTTAGTATGAGACACATGAGATATTATTGTTTTGAGCTTAATATGTAGGGAGTTTTGGAAGTGTGTTAAGGTTTGTGTGTACTTGAAAGTGTGTGTATTTGAATGTTTGAGTGTGTATTTAAATAATATTAATTATGCAATGAAAAATGTTATAGGATAGTCATAATCCAATGTAATGAAAGGAGGTTGAGGTGTGAAATGAACTTCCTACACTAATTCATTAGAGAAGAATGTGTGGGAATTAAAAACAGAATAAGTACAAAGACATGAAATAAACAACAAATTCTTAACAACATGATATCCTAGGGAAAACCCTTATGGGACAAAAATATCACACTTTGAAGAACACTTAATATATTATTCAGCAACTGAAAGTTTACAATACATCATCTCTATGCTTTCAAGATGAGTGTTTAGCAGTAGCATAATTCTAGAGAAATTTAGATAGCATAAGAGTAAGATAAAACTTACACACTGCTCCCTTTATCCCTAGAATTGAATAAATAGGCATATTAAAACCATAAAGCATTTATGGTTTTCCATTTCTACTTACAAGAAACCATTAGAAATTTATTCCCTAGAACTTATCTACATTTGTTTTCTTCCACTCCTCAACCATTATTCGCTACCATTACTCTACATTTATTCCCTTATATAGTTGTTGATTTATTCTTTGCTCCACTATAGCATTATATTTATTATATACTCCACTAAAACACTGCAATTATTCTTGGCTCCATTATAACATTTCAAGGTGTATGACACACCTATCCTACATTCTCCCACTTTTCATATACCTTGAAAGGGTACAAGGAAAAATGCATCAAACTACGAGCTAACTGCTAGGGCCCATAAGGCCCACAAACTCATAGTAACACTTGAATTTACTTGTTCTCATCGGTTTTTTCAATGCATCTACAAGATTTTGTAAGGTGTCAACTTTCTCTAGTATCACCTTTCCATCCTCTACAATGTCTCTAATGAAATGGTATTGTATATCCCTATGTTTTTTCTTCGCATGAAAGGTTGGGTTATTAACTAGGAAATTGGCATTGTTACTATCACATTGATCTATGATATCTCTTTGACTTAACCTTACTTCTAACCACAACTTCATAAGACAAATGTCCTCCTTAAAAGCATGAGTATTTTCCATATACTCTACCTCTACAGTGAACAAAGATACCATGTCTTATATCTTTCTTATCAAAGTTATTTCTCCACCAAACAATCAAAACACATATACGCTCGTATTTATCATTCTATCTACATCCCCCACCCAATCAGATTCCACATAACCATGCATATGCATAGAGTTTGGGTCCCTAGAAAAATCATCATAATATAAAATTGAATATTCAGAAGTAACTCACAAATGACTGAAGACCCTCTTCACTGCAACCCAATGTTCACATCTAGGATTAATCATGAATCAACTCAAGGCTCCCACTTCTTCGAAAATTCCTAGTGTAGTATATACCATAGCATACATCAAACCACTAAATACACTAACATAAGGAACACAATTCATGTCCTCCATCTATGTAGGTGTTTTAGGGAATTGCTCAACCGAAAGCTTACTTCCCACATAAATTGGAACACTCAATGGTTTGCAATATACCATGAAAAAATGACGTGGCATAGAGTTTACAAGCTTACTCTACCTCAACCAAAGCCTTTTAATTTCTCTATCTCTCTTAATATCCATTCCTAAGATATATTTTTCATCCCTCAAGTCCATCTCAAATCATGTTGACAGATAATACTTCAAACCACAAATCACATCCTTACTATTACCAAATAATAACATATCATCTACATATAGAGTGATAACAAGGAAATAACCACCATCATTTTTGTAATACATAATGATCTGATTTGGATCTTATAAATCCTAATCCCAACACAAAGAATAAAAATTGTGGTACCACACTCTAGGAAATTGGTTGAGACCATATAAATAGTTTTTTAACTTGCAAGCCTATGACACTTTACCTTTCTCAATTATATATTCTCCTTCAAGTCACCATGTAGGAATGTAGTTTTCTCCTCCATATATTCTATCTATAAATTAAAGGACGCTACTACGGATAATAGGAACCTAATAGATGTTAAATTAGAAATTATGGAAAATATCTCACCAAATTCCATCACCTCAACCTCAGAATATGGAACCAAGTCCCATGTATCATTCTTTATAAGTGAATCCATTTTCTCATCCATGGCTAGTCTCTGTGACTCCTTATCTTCCACTTACATTTCCTCTTTCATATTTCTAGGATCATCGACATTAGAAGATAAAGAAAATATACAAATTAAATTAGAAGGACTATAATTCTACCTATCTAATTTCCTCCGCTACCATGTGGACGTACTTAAAGTTTGAGATGGAGTTTCATCCTCCTCTTCTAAATTCTATAAACTCTCCTCCTCATCAAGTCCATCATGAACTTCTTGTTCATTTTATAGTTCATCTTTATTAGTATTTTGTAGTCGATGAACCACTGACTTCTTCTCATGCTCTTCTAGTTGTTGGAAATACTAAGACAACTGAGAGGGGGGGGGTGAATCAGTTGTTTATGATCTTAAACAATTTTATACCTTTTAAATATTATTAATCTTCCTTCAAGTGATCATCAACAACATACAACATATGGACAGTAAAAGTAAAGACCATCAGTCACACATAAAGTACACACATAGATAGATTTTCACGAGGAAACCCATAAAGGGAGAAAACCTCTTCTTCTTCGAAATGATAGGCAGTCTTTTTCAGTTATGTACATCATTTACAATTGAGCACCAAATCAATATGAGGATGCTACCTCTGTTTTACAAGCTGCAACTTGTTTGAGAGAACCAACTCTCTGGTTTCTCTAGCACCCACTAGAAGGAAGCACCAACTCCCTGAATATTCCAGCACCAACT
>JZKD02S1633960.1:755508-812775 GCA_000966675.3 Picea glauca | reverse complement strand
TAGCACCACCCTGCCACCCTAGTTTCTCTGGCTGCAACCAGATGGAAGCTACAACTCCCTGTGTTCAAGCACCCACTTGAACCTCTAAGGACAACAGTCCTCCCGAGCACCTCCCTTCCACCCTATAATATAAAAATAAATACACAGACAACTACACAGAAAAATCAATTCTTACCAATTTTTCTCTGTATCTGATCTTCAACAAACTGTTTTGCAATTCTTCTCTTCTTATGTTTGTTTAGCAGGTCTACTCTGCATCAACTTTTTCTATCATTCTGCTCTGCTTCTGCTCTGTCAGTCATTCTTCTCTGCTTCTGCTATGTCTGTCATTCTGTTCTTCTTCTGCTCTGCTTTTCATCTCCCTCTACACATTTGCTCAAATTTCATGCTATGCCACTGCTCCTTTTCTTTTTCTTACTGTTTACTCATTTTCACTTCAGAACAACCAACCATCCACAATCTGTCTCACCTTCTTTTATGCATACCTCCCCAATGGTTCCACTTTGCCTTCCCTCAATCGAAACAAGAACACCTATCCTAGCAACTGAAACGCTAACCGATTCGTCATCAGGAGTCCGTTTTGCTAACAGAATCCAAACTCAGTAGTTAACTGTGAGAGAGAATAGTAACCCTTCGATCACTTCAATCTTTATCCGCACCGTTGGATAATCTTTATTATTCTTTCCTTTTAAATCGGGTTTCTTCATTTCGACATTTCTTTTCCCAAGTGTCTCGACACTTTCACATCACGATCTCCGAAACTCCGAAATGGACTTTATTCTTGACTCCTTCTCTTCCCGTGACCAAGGGCTATGACCAAGGTTTTATGTGGAAGGCGCTTTCGCGATTTCGCATATCGCGAAATCAAAAGTCTTGTTGCATTTGTTTCTTTCCTTTTTGAAATCGTGATTCGTGAAACTCCGACACAGGCTGTGATCAATGGTCCAGGTATGACCTTGGCTCAATGGCTACGATTGAGACGCGATATCGCATATCGTGAAATCGGGGTTTCTGATGTCAAGTGACTTTGTCATTTCAAAGTCCCGATCCCCGATACTCCATGTAGAGAATCAACGGTCCAGATCACTTCTAACTTTAACGGCTACGATTACAACGCGAAATCGCATATCACGATTTCGAGGTTCTCGTTGTCAAGAGATTTTGACATTTCAAAGTCCCGATCCCCGATCCCCGATACTCCATTCAGAGAATCAACTGTCCAGATCACTTCTAACTTTAATGGTTGCGATTACATCGCTAAATCGCATATCGCGATTTTGGGGTTCTCGTTGTCAAGAGATTTTGACATTTCAAAGTCCCGATCCCCAATCCCCGATACTCCATGTAGAGAATCAATGGTCTAGATCAATTATAACTTTAGCGGCTGCGGTTAAATCGTGAAATCACATTTCACGATTTCAGGGTTCTCGTTGTCAAGTGAATTGGACATTTCAAAGTCCTGATCCTCGATCCTCCATGCAAAGAATCAACGGTCCAGATCAACCTAGATCTCGACGGCTCAGATTAGATCGCAATTTTGCACATCGCGATTACTCCCACTTCTCCTTGTACTTTAAAAAGCACGGAGGTTATCCTTGATCCGACGATGGTCAGGTCTTGCGCTTGAATCTAACGACTGAGCTCTGTCCTCCTCTTCATTGTCTTCATTCAGATCTGACGACCTTCGTTCTTTCGGGAAATTTGAATGGGATCCAATGGTCACTGACTCCTCTCCACAACCACAACTGTACTCGCCATCAATGACAAGTATACACTGCCTGTTCACTGTCTGTTACATATTTACCAACACTAGCTACACCACTATGGAAGAAGACTTAGCTTCTCTAAAAATAACATTTCTTCTATAAAAAAAGTTCTATCCATAGGATCCCAAATCTTATACCCTTTCACACCAATTCCAACTAATGAAGATACATTTCACTACCTTGTTATCTAGCTTCAACCACTTTTCTTGTTCACACATCAACATCTTCCTCACAACCAAAAACCTGAAGATGATGAAGTGAGGGATACTTTCCTGTCTAGACCTCCATAGGGGTCTTATCCATAAGAGATAATGTGGGAGGCCTATTAATAAAATAAAATGCAATAGAAACCAATTCTACCCATATCGTCTTCTTTAAGTTGGCTCCACTAAGCATACTCCTAGCCATCTCCATCAATGTTCTATTAATTTGTTCTTCAAATCCATTCTACTAATGGGTATATGGATTTGTATTAAGTATTTTAATGCCATTATTATTACAAAACTTATCAAACTCTACAAAAAACAAATCACCACCATTATCAATCCTCAACATCTTAATCCTCCTACGAGTATGATTTTCCAAGAGAGATTTAAGCTCCTTAATCTGATTAAAATCCCCATATTTAATTCTAATAAAAGATATCCATGTCCTTCTAGAGTAATCATCAATCAATGAAACAAAATATAACAAATCCTTAGAAATTGAAGTACCTTTATATAGACCAAATACATTAGAATGAATTAAGTCCAACAACCCATAAGATTTGTGAGAACTAGAGAAAAAATGAACATGTTTTTTTTTTTCCATATATGTAGTGTATGCAAAAATCAAATTCAAGAGCATAATCATTCAATCCATGTTATAGCTCAAAATGCCACTTCTATGAATTTTTTACATTGGCCTAGTCATTCATACATTTTCCAACCATTTTTTCTGAGGTTCCTCTTAAAAACCACCTTTTTGTGTGGTGTAGGCTCCCTGATACATGTGCAGTGCACATACATACACTAGATGCATGCATGACAACCCACGTATACTCTAAAATGTTGCAAAAAATTAAAAAAATTGCGCTTTCGGGTGGAGTTTATAGGCTATGTCAGGTTGCACAACCATCTTACCTCATGTATCTCTTCTGAAAACCAATTAACCATGTTTTCTCCATATAAAAGGGGCCCTAGGGGGGTAATTTAGATATATTAAATAAGAGGCAAGTGAACTCCGTCAAATTTTCTCCCTTGCATTCCAAGCCTTTTTTATCCTACTCTGAGTTTCATCCTCATCATTCCCTTCCATTCATCCTCCTTTGAAAATCCATCCTTTTCCCCTATATTGGCATGGTGGTTGTGAGGATAACACATTGAGAATAGTGCACTTGGAGTCAAAGTAGAGGAACCCAGGCGAGGTTCGTGGACCAACATCGGCAAGATTTAGGTTGTAACTTCCAATCTTGTTATCAATAAAAGAGAAACTTCGTGTCCCAAATATTTATGTCTTGATGTTTATATGTATGAATGTTTTTCATGAATATCTAACCCTTTAGATGATCTTGGTAGCTATGCATATGATGTTATAGTTTGTTCCATGAATTTGATTCGAGTCATCTTTGGGAAGAGGCTTGCAATTTTGGAACAGACATCAATAGGAAGGGATCTGCGACAGACGAAAGGACTTATGGTACACATTTCAATCTTCTCTCACTTCCCTTAATTATCATTAGGTCTTGTGGATTTGGGTAAAATAGAATCATTTATTTTTTTTACAGTGTCAAGGCTCTACTTAGTCGCTAGACCCAGATTAGGGGGACTTTTCCCCATAAGAGTCCATCAACACATTTTTTTTTTCAAATCCTTTAGACCCTTCTTACTTATATGGCCAAATATTTGGTCCCATAGAATTGTCTTCTCTACAAGCAACTTGATTTCAAAAGAAATATCTTTTTTAGGAGGATTTGATTGTGAAGATGTATATCCTATTGATCTCTCTACTATAGAAATTGAAGAACTATTACACTTGGTACCGCGCACAACAAGATAGAACAAATTTCCCACACGTACACCCTTAGCAAGTACCATAGCTCCTAATACTAAATTACACAATTTGTTATGGAAAAAAAACTACAAACCGAGACCATTAAGTGTGCTTACCAATATTAGGTATCATGCCGGACCTAGAATGTGAAAAAATTCATTGATCCCCTTTACTCTGCCATTGTTGGATATGATCAATACTCTACCATGGATAACTATGATAAGAGGAGATTCATCACCAATATATACAATCCCACAATTGATTATTGAGATGGATCTCGATGGTAATTCACATTTTCCACTGAATCACCATTTTGAGCCTAAGGTTTTGATAAACCATGATATTCACCCTTTTTATGGGGAATGGAATGTAATGTCATATTCATTTTTTAATTACATACATCATGTAATGATTTCCTAGTGGTATTATATACATGCCTACAACATAGCATTAATGCATCATATTACATTAGAAATTCGTAGTTAAGTGCACTCAGGCTAGAGTAGTACTAGGATGGGTGATCACCTAGGAAATCCTAGTGTTTTACATGCTTATGTCATTTTATAAACTTAGTCCAATTTATGCCACATGTATCATGGTAATTTTTCTCCTCTCACTCTCTCATATATAATTGATGTGAAGGAGTCCCTTTAAGAATGCAATGGAGTGTGATGTAAACCTTGTTGTGAATGAAGCGTAGCCAACATCTCATTCTTTTCAGAGATAGGCTACCCATTCTGTCAGTTTGTGTTTTACAATGTTTTTCTATCTTTTTCATTAATAGAAGTTGGTTTTCACTATATTTTTGTGTTCTCCACATTATATCTGTGTATTTCCTTGTTATATATCGGTTATATTTTTGTTTTCATGTCGTTCTCAAAATAATACAGATCAATGGTATCAGAGAAGGTCCCTGATGAGGTTAGGGTATAGAAAGTTCAGTCTCAAGCTATTTTCGCTTGAGGACAACTTCTCTCATCATCCCAGGTGACCTCCCATGGAGAAAGAAAAGAGAGATGACAAAGCAAGAGATAATTTCAATATGTTTCTCGAGGAATCCCTTGTGCGACAGAGGAACGAGATGATGTAAAAATTTTCTCAGATCCTTCGAAGACAACTAATGGCGATGACTGAGGAATATTCGACAAGAAGCCATTTTATAGGTACGACACCCTTTGAGGTACAATTCAATTTTGATATCCCATTATTTGAAGGCCATATAGATGCAGTTGCTCTAGAAAAATGGTTGAATTTTCTATAAGGATATTACTCTCTCCATAATTTTTTCGATAGTGAAAAGATCACCTTCGCACTCCTTAAATCCCTTCCCCATGTCAGATCTTGGTGGGAAGGTTATTGGGAGAGGCACATCACAGATGAATATACACTATTTGGGAAAGAACCCACTTGGGAGGCCTTTGTAGATGCCCTAAAGGAGGAGTTATACCATGTCGGAAGCTATGATGACCAATACATGATATGGACATCTCTACATCAAAAAAGAGACCAGGTGGTTTCAGAGTACAGAAACATATTTCATACCTTGCACTCAAAGTTGGGTATCAAAGACTCCGAGAAACACCTAGTTTTGAATTACTGTAATGGTCTACATAGGTACATCCAAACATAGATGGATTTCTTAGACATATCTTCACTGGGAGCTCCTTATCGATATGTAGTCAAACTTAAGAAGAAATTAAAGCAACAGAGTAAGTGGGAGAAGCATGGAAGAGGAAACTATAACTAACATAATGAAGGAAATAGCATGGAAGGAAACCTCAAAAGAGCCATTCCCAGATGTAGGAAAATAAGGGTAATGGGAAGTCTAAGAAATACATCGAAAAGTGGCGTGAGTTCCACAACACCCCTTGGCACAACACTGATGAATGTCGCTCAATACAGTCATTGGTGGTAGACCTCAAAGACAAAGAGCCAAACCCAAACTTGGAGCCTGATTTAAAAAATAATAAAATAGATCATTGATGCAGAACCCACTGCTATTGTTGTAACTACAAAAATCCAACGAGAAGAGGATCCTAAGGAGGGGGAGTGAATCTTCCATTCACAAGTGTGGGTGAAGGGGACCCGGCTACATTTTATTTTTGATAGCGAAAGATAAAAGAACATCATCTCAATCAAAGCTTGTCAAGAAGTTGGTTTTTCCAACAACACCACAAATGCAACCATACAACATCGATTGGCTTCACCAGGGTCAATATCTTCGTGTTAGCCAATAGTGTTTCATGTCCTACGACATCAAGCCCTTTAAGGATGAGGTATTGTATGATGGTTCCCCATTAGAATTTTTTGGTGTTCTATTAGGCAAGCCTTATATGTGGAGGCATCATGTTATTTATGAGTCTCGACCCCATAACATCATTGTTACTCTATGGGGTTAGCTATATAGGATTCCACAGGTAGTTCTGATTATTTTCCACCAAAACAATGCCGCAAATTAATCTCTCATACTACAAATTTTAGCATCTTCACAATATGATCATAAGGTGAAAAAAAGGACAATGCAACCACTTCATCCTCATCCCAAGACCTTTCTATCTAGCATAAGTAGACCGAAAAGATTGTATAAGAGTACCAAGATGTTCTTGCATCACCTACAAGGGTGCCTCCACACTGACTAGTCAAGCAAGGTTGTAACATAACCCTCAAATTTGGGTATCAAAGACTTCGAGAAATACCTAGTTTTGAATTACTGTAGTGGTCTACATAGGTACATCCAAACATAGATGGATTTCTTGGACATCTCTTCACTGGGATATCCTTATCGATATGCAGTAAAAATTGAGCAGAAACTCAAGCAGCAAAGTAAGTGGGAGAAGCATGGAAAAGGCAACTCTAACTCAGGTTTATAGAGAAGTCAATATCTCTCTTCGGGGGTAGTCCTGGTACCTCCTGGAATACATCTCCAAAATACTTTAATATTGCATGGTCTTCAATAGTTGACACCTTATCCTTAGGTGCCTCTTCCATATGAGTTGCAAATATTTGACAACCTTTCCTGTAGCACTTCTTCAGCTGCATTGCTAAGATTTCTCGGATAGCCACTGCATTGGGAATTCCTTGGACTATTCTCTAATTTCCTTCCTTATCCAGGCAAGTGAATACCTTGTTACGAAAATTTAATATGGAATGGTGTTGGTCCAACCAATCCATCCCAATTAGAGAGTCGTAGGAACCTAAAGGTAAAATGTTCAATTCATCCCTTGTGCTCAGTCCATTCATGTCCACTGGACAGGAATTTACCAACTCAACAACCTTTCTCTTGGTTCCCCTAGAGAGCTGCACTAACCAATATTTTCCATGCTTGTTTCTTGGCAAATGAAAACTTTCCACCACTCTAGGATATATATAACTATGACTAGCTCCTGAATCATTTGAAATAGCAATGACATGGTTGTTGATCATACCTTCCAGTTCAATCATATGTGATTGAAACTCAAATTTATTGTTTTCTATGGCTGCATAGATCCTTGGTATTCTACTTCCCATGTCCTCCACTGTTTCTACCTGCTGAACATTGTGGACAACTCTCACTTTGTCATTTTTGTGGGGCAATCTCTGTTACTACCTATGGTTTCCTTTACAACCCCAACATTCCATAGGTGACTATCTTGGCCTTTTCCCACCTATTTCAACCTTCCTGGGCTCTCTAAAATATGTATGTCCTTAAGGACTGTTTTAAAAAAAGGTGTCTTAGTTCCCTTCTTCCTCTGATCTATCTTGAATTTCTTCTTGTCTTCCCAAGCCTTTTGGAAAGTAGGCTTTTCTCCTTGCTTCTCATATAATAATTTTGCTCCTCTTATGGTTTATTCCATAGTTTTAGGATCTTCATACTAGATCTTATCACTGATGGAAGATGGTAGTCCACTCAGATACCTTTGAATTTTGACAGTCTCATCCTTGATGAAAGGAACGTACTTTAGCAATTCCAAAAACCTTCTTGTGTATTCATCAATGGACATACTACCCAGCTTGAGTTCAAAGAACTCTTTCATATTTATGTCATAGTATCTCTTAGTCAAGTATTTATTTTCGAAATACTTCTTGAATTCTTCCCAAGTAACATTTTTCTCTTTAATGTGATGCACTTGCACAAGTTGATCCCACCACTTGGATGTCTTTCCTTTCAGTTGATACATTGCAATTATTCCTTCTGCATGAGAGGAATAATTATTTAGTTGTAAATATTTCCTCATGCCAAGAAGCCATGTCTCAACATCTTCCTCCTTTTGGTGCTCTCCATCAAACGTAGGAGGATTAATCTTATTTATTTCACCCTTCAGTTCATCCACTCCATATCTTCTGTGTTTTATGGTAGGAGATGGACTTGAACTATTGTGTGCCTTCCTCTTGGAGTGTCCTTGGGAGTGATGATGGTGTCTACCAACACTCCTTGATTTTCTCTTCTCATCAGAGAACCTATGACTTCCTGATTTACTGGAGTCATTTTCCTTCTCCAATTTCCTTTCTATCCTTTCCAGGCTTCACATCAACTTTAGGTTGAATTCTCCCTGTTGGTCCCTGGATTTCATGAGCTTTTTGTTATCTTCTCGGTGAGTCTGGACATCCTTATGCAATATTTAAATGATTTTCATCATTTTTCCCTCCTTATTTATCTCTTCTCCATGTCCATTGGAGTTTGATCCTTCAACCCCCACATGGACATCCATTCCTCTTGCTTCATTCTCTGAACTGGAAGAATTATGTGCCTCCTCCATTTCTCTTCAGTAAGCATCAATTATGTGTGGTTATGAAAATTGTTGAATCTTCAAAACAATATGGAATCAACCAAAATTTGTCAGGCCATCAGTCCTTAGAAAATTCCACTTTCATAAACCAATCTGATTCAAGAAAGAGTTCAGAATTCATTCTCTGCGATTCTCGATAAACAAAGAATCCCCATAGATCCTTTCATTTTAAAACAATTTTTGGGCACTAGCCCCCTTCTCTTTTCCCCCAATCCATCTGACCATGGGTCATGGCCAAGCGCTAGATTGAGAGGCTGTTACTTGGGACCTCGGGCCTATGGCTTCAAAAATATTCCAAGCACAATACACAACTCTCGGAGTTCCGAACTAATGAACTCACGAAATGGGGTGGATCAACAATCCATGACTACTCGACATCCAACAACTGATACCCACTGGAAATTGAAGCATCGGATCTTCAGTCTTTGAAGCCTCAGAACTTTGGGGATTCAAGATGTCAAAACTTTGGAGCTTCGGTTTCTAGAAGTTTTCACACTTGCCTCCTTCCAATCTTCGGAACTAAATTTTTGGCTTTTTTACCCTCTGGGTCCACATAGTACATATGTCACCAACTCAAGTGGTCGCACATGTCATGGCTAGAAAGGTCCATGTCACCCTTGGAGACGTCATCCGACCCCACCACGTTTTCTCCTTTTCTTCGAAACTTCGGGTTTCAGAAGTTTATGCATCAACATATCCCACTTCTCCTGATTTTCAAAATTACGACTTGCTCTTGGCTTGATCTAACAGTCGAGCTCTTCTCCTTAGATACAAGGAACATACATACTCATTTTCTCCATGGATTTCCAAAGGAACTCATGGATAACCTCCTCGCAACATTACGAGATCTGACGGTCAGGAGTTGTCCTCCTCCTCTTGAATAGATCCTACGGCCAACAATACTTTGTAGCCCAATACCACATCTATCATGGTTTTACAATACCGCTACACCTCCCGAACTTCATAACACGAGAAAGGTAAATTCTTTGGCACTCAAGAATGCTCTGAAGTTCGAAATTGGTTCCTCTTGACACAATTTCTACCGAAAATCTTGGTTCTCATAACCACTTATCCAATCCATCCAGGCTCAGTGCTTGAACCCATGGTTCTGAACTTGAGTTTTGTCGATTTCATCAACAATTCTTTTCTGAAACGTTTTCTTCAACTTCCACTAACTTGGCTAATCTAGGCTCCGCATTGAAACCTTGGCTCTGATACCAAATTTTAACATCGCTGACCACCAACAGGTCGGGTAATGCTACACAAACACCTTAACTTTCCTTCCTTTACTGCTCTTATACCAAATTGTAATATCCATAGACACCAACATGCTGAGTAACACTACACAAACACCTTAAATTTTCTTCCTTTACTGCTCTGATACCAGTTTGTAACATCCCCACCCAACAAGACACTGTCGGGAAATTCTACTGTGATACATACATAAATACATACATACATGCATTTCCAATGAATTCAATCACATAACTCAGAGTTACTTCTACCATACAGACTGAACTGGAATTAATAGTAATTCAAACATGCAACGAAATACATGATAACATTTAAGAATCAGAGTCATGCATAACATATAAATTAAGCACGAAAATAATACTTATCTTTTAACTGGATTAAAACCACCAACTGCGTGTAGACCTTCCACGAACCTCCCAGCCTTATATCATGTTCCTCATCACTCTCAGTAGTAGGTCACCCTCGAGCTAGGACTAAACTCCACCAGGAAAGGGATTCCTAGGCTAGGCAAGGTCAACAGGTAAGTCACATAGTTAAGAAGAAGGATTCTCTCCCATGATCCACTTACGTCCACTTCTCACACGCTCTCATTCCCCACATGTCTATCCCACTCCAGGAGTATACACCTTCACTATCACACATTCCATCGAATGCTCAACCTCCCTTCCCTTTGGCTTCAACAACAGGCTAGACCAGAATTCTTAGAGGTATGTAGCAGCTATGAGACCCCCTCGAGGAGATCTAACTTCCTCAGCACACTCTCTCACCTCAAGAGAGTTTCCCACAGGCCTGATAACCTGCCTCTTCAACCACAGGCCTGACAACCCGCTTCTTCAGCCAATCCTCGACTCAGCTCCAGCCAGGTGAGGAAAAAAACAACAGTTTAGTGTGGCTCAGGAAATAGAAGACAACAACCACAAAAATGGTTAAGGTAGGAGCTTGGATTTGCAAGTGTGGATAAACTGGTTCAAGGACAACATAGTTCGTATTTCCCTTCCCGTGAGAGGTTTTCTTAGTGATGTGTGAAGATTGCAAAAAGGTCAACCGCAAAGGGAAAATGAGATTGACAGAGGATGGAAGAAATGATAAGAAAACCCCCCAATACTGTTTGACTCTTGGGTTTTAATTTCATGAGCCTAGGTCAACACCTGTCTCCCTAGAGATGCATGCACTCCATTTAGCATATGTTCCCTTTCCAGGAACTTAGGACAACACTCAACATGTTCACCTTAGCCTTCAGGATTTAATAATAAAATAGTATTCCTTTAGAGGTAAGCCTCCTAGCTTAGCCCCTAAGCCCAAATACTTATCCCCCTCCCATACCCCACCTAGTGGAGATTATTCTTCCATAATATTTCTTCGTGGTCAGTCTACACGCAATGATGTTTATATTTTATTAATGCTCTGCATAATTACATATACAAAATCAGGCTCATGGCCTTAATATCTAGGCTCTCCGGCCTAATAAACACATAATCCCATAACTTATAATTGTTTGTCTCACTATCCTACAAAACATTTTACAATTCATATTACAACTGGGGATCATCCTAGGGGTATTAAAATATGAGAGTGTCTCACTATGGTATGCTACTGGATGACCATGTTGAGTGATAACTGTGACGACATCATAGTCGGGGGCATTAGTCTCAATCTCAAATGGTTGTTGCAGATCAGATAAGGAGAGTATTGGAGATGAGCACAAGCAATGTTTCATATCATCGAATGCTTCTTGTTGTTCCCACCCCCATGTGAAAGTTTCCTTGCCACCACCCTTGGTTACTTGGTTGAGGGCCCATGCAATATGGGAGAATCCCAACATGAACCTATGGTACAAGTTGGAAAGTACCAAGAAGCTCTAAAGATTGATTATTGTGGTTGGGGATGGCCAATCAAGAATGAATTGGACCTTAGATGGATCCACATGTAGCGCATGCTCATCAACAATGTAGCCCAAGTATTGGACCTTGTTCATTCCAAAGGATCATTTTTCCAAGTTGGCATATAGCTTGTGCTTCCATAGAGTATCCAAAACCTGTTGAATATGATGCATGTTCTCCTCCCAAGTTCTGTTGAAGATGAGCATATCATCTCGATATACCACCACAAAAGAGTTGGTGAAGGGTCTCAATACATCATCCATCGATCTCATGAAAGTTGTTGGTGCATTTATTAAGCCAAAGTGCATGACCAGCCATTTGAAGAGACCTTATTTAGATTTGAGAGATTTATTTCATATATCAGATGGTTTGATGGGAACTTGGTGGTAGCTCTACTTTAGGTCAATGTTACTGAAGAATTTCCCCCCCCTTGAGTTGGTCAATAAGGTCATCAATTCAGGGAATTAGGTATCGATTCCTAACTATCATCTTTTCTAGTGCTCTATAATCAACGTAGATTTTTTGGGTCCAGTCCTTCTTCTACACCAACACAATTGGGATTCTGTAAGGGGAGGATTTGGGTCATATGTGCCCCTTATGAAGAAACTCTAGGATTTGGCACTTGATTTCGTCATTTTCCATCAGTGAACAATGATAGGCTGGTCCATTAGGAGGTGGGGCAGTGGGGGTTAGATCAATTGGATGCTTGACTTGGCAGTGTATCGGTACCTCGATGGGTGAGAAGAATATGTCTCTGTACTCTTCCACGATCTCATCCACTTTCTTCTACTACAAAGAGAGGCTATGTGTAGAGGTCACAGATGTGGTGGTGACCTTCTGCTTATTGTGATCACAGATCACAAAGATGATGAACTTCTCAGTCTATGAAATGACCTTACTACATTTCTTAGCAGAGATTTAATAAATAGAGGTAGGCGACACTACATTTGGTATCTTGTACAATTTTATACCCAAAGTAATAATAACACTACGGGGTCTAGACTCATACACAACATGTCGCTTCCAAATATATGGTTGGCCTAAAAGAACATAAAAAAATTCAAGGGAATAAATATCACACAATACCTCGTCTTTGAAGGGCTTGATGTTGTAGGGAAGACGACATTGTTGGATGATGTGGAAATCTCATCCTTAGTGAAGCCAGCCGATGGTGTAGGGTTTTGGGTGTGGTGTTATCGATAGGTGCAGTTTCTTGACGAACTCTGCTGAAATCATGTTTTTCTGACTATTGCTATAGACAATGAAATGTAGTGGGGTTCCATTTACCAACATATATGAGTGAAAGAGGTGTTCACCTTCCTCTGGTTCTTTTGGTTCGCTTGGCTGGAATTTGGTGGTAGTGATAGTGGCACTAGGTTTAACATCGATGATCCTCTTCCCACTTTCTAGATTTGATTCAGAGTCACAATCTGGATATGACTCGGAAGCTTTCAGCTCGGCCACCAGTGACTACTTGGAGCGACATTCTTTGGTGTTGTGCTAAAGGATTTTATGGTATTCACACTATTTTCCCATGCCCTTCTTCATTTTATCATTATCCTTATTGGGTTGTGGCTTGGAATGGTTGTCCTAAGAAAGACCATCTTTGCTTTGACCCTTTTTTTGTTGGTTGGGGACACCTTTTCCCTGCTTCGATTGTGAGGAGTTTGGAGATCCAAACTCTCACCTCTTCTCCTTAAATTTCTGCTTGATGTTGACAACATATTTATGATATGCACCTAATGATGCGATGTCCAAGAAACCAATTTCTGTTTGAATGTATCTTTGCAGACAGTCGCAATATTTTAGCACTAGATGTCGTTTAGAGTATTTGATACCAAATTTGGTGCACACAGTATGGAAAATATCTGAGAGTGTCTCACTATAGTATGCTCCTGGATGACCATGTTGAGTGAGAACTACACTAACAACATAGTCGGAGGCATCGGTTTGAATATCGAACGGTTGTTGCAGATCAGGTAATGAGAGTTGATTGTTTAGATCATCAAATGATCATTGTTGTGTATTCCCCCATGCAAAATTTACCTTTCCACCACCCTTGGTTTCTTGGCTGAGGGCCCATGCAATATGTGATAATCACAACACAAACCTCCGGTAGAAGTTGGAAAGTCCAAAGAATATATGAAGATTGGTTAGTGTGGTCATGGATGACCAGTCATGAATGATGTGGATCTTAGTTGGATCCACATGTACCCCATGCTCATCAACAATGTATCCCAAGTATTGGACCCTATTCATTCCAAAGGAGCATTTTTCCAGGTTGATTTATAGATTGTGTTGTCGCAGAGTACCCAAAACCTGTTGAATATGCTACATGTGATCCTACCAAGTTCTGTTGAAGATGAGGATGCCATATAGATATACCACCGCAAAATATTTGGTGAATGGTCTCAATACATCATCCGTCAATCTCATGAAATTTGTTGGTGAATTTTTCAAGCCAAAGGGCATGACCATCCATTCAAAGAGACCTTCTTTAGATTTGAAGGTTATCTTTCATACATCAGTTGGTTCAATGGGAACCCGATGGTAGCTAGACTTTAGGTCAATCTTGCCGAAGAACTTTTCACCCTTGATTTGGTCAGGAAGGTCATCAATTCGTGGAATTGGGTACTAGTTCCAAACTGTGATTTTTTTTAGTGCTATGTAATCAATACAAAGATGTTAGGTGCCATATTTCTTCTACACAAGCACAATTGGGCTTCCACAAGGGGAGGAGTTTGGTCATATGTGCCCCTTTTAACGCAACTCTTGGATATGGCACTTGATTTTGTCATTTTCCATCAATGAGTGATGATATACTAGTCCATTAGGCAGTGAGGAACCATGGGTTAGATCAATTGGATGCTTGACTTGGCAGTACATCTGTACCCCAGTGGGTGAGGAGAAGATGTGTCTATACTCTTCCACGATCCCTTCCACTTTCTTTTGCTGCAAAGAGAGGCTCTGTGTAGAGGTCATGGATGTGGAAATGACTTCTGATTACTATGAGAAGGGATCACAAAGAAGATGAACTTCTCGGTCTATGAAATGACCTTACTGCATGGATTAGCAGAGATTAAATAAATAGTGGTAGGCGACGCTACATTTGGTATCCTATACAATTGTCTACCCAAAGTAATAATAACACTATGGGGTCTAGACTCATATACAACATGTTGCTTCCACAAATATGGTTGGTCTAAAATAACATCACAAACTTCAAGGGGAGAAATATCATACAATACCTCATCTTTGAAGGGTTTTATGCTTTAGGTCAGATGACATTGTTCACTAACATGGAAATCTCGTCCTTCGCAAAGCCATCAGATGGTGTAGGGATGCGGGTGTAGTTTTATCGGAAGGTCCAACTACTCGATGACCTCTGCTGAAATAAGGTTCTTTTGATTTCCACCATCGACAATGAAATGAAATGGGGTTCCCTTTACCCACATATGTGAGTGAAATAGGTGTTCCCCTTCCTCTGGTTCTTCTAGTTTGTGTGGTTGGACTTTGGTGGTAGCGACAGTGACACTAGGTTTGACATCGATGATCAACTTCCCAATTTCTAGATTTGATTCAGAGTCAGAATCTACCTCTGACTGAGAAGCTTTCAGCTTGGCCACCAATGACTACATGGAGCGACATTCTTTGGTGTTGTGCCAAGGGATTTTATGGTATTCATACCATTTTCCCGTTTCCTTATTTGTATTCTCATTACCCTTCTTGGGTTGCAACTTGGACTGGTTGTTCTGAGAGAAACCATATTTACTCTGTCCCTTGTTTTGTGGGTTGGGACCACCTTTTCCCTACCTCAGCTGTGAGGAGTTTTCAGATCCAAAATATCGCCTCTTCTGCTTAAATTTATGCTTGTTCTTGACAACATATCTATAAGCTGTACCTAACGATGCGATGTTCAGAAAATCCATTTTTGTTTGAGTGTATATATGAAGACAACCATGGTATTTGAGCTCCAAATGTCATTCAAATTCTTTGATACCCAATTTGGTGCACAGGGTATGGAAAACATTGGTGAAATTTGGTATTGTTTGGTCCCTTTCCTAACACACCATGGTCCATATTGTGTATTGGTCCTCGTAGCTTCCAATAAGGTAGTACTATTCTTTAATGGAATCCATGAAGGAATCCCATGTGGGGGAGACCACAAATATTGCAGATTCGTCTATGGAAGTTTTCTTAGAGTAAGTATTCCACCAGTCCTTAACATGGGGGCTGACCTTGAGGAGTGAAAAATTAATCTTTTCCCTGTCGGAAAAATTGTGGACCGAAAAATACCCTTCAAGCAGAATCAAACATTTATCTACAACATCTGCATCTATCAGTCCTTCAAATAATGGAATATCAAAATTTACTTGTACCTTGAAGGGGTTTTCATGGCCTCTTGATGAATATGTGTCTCCCATGGGCAGTCGTCGAAGGATATGTTCAAAGTTGTCCATAATTTCATTCATTTGTCACACAAAGGATTCCTTGAGAAACATTTTAAAAGGATCTCCTTCTCCATATTTCTTCTCGTCCCCCATGGGTTGTTGTCAGGCTTGGCATGGACAATCTTGCAAAGGATTGAATGGTTCAAGTCCCAACTTCTTGTACCCAGATCTTGTCAGGGACATGCAAGAAGAAAAATAAATGAAGAGAAGACCTCTCTGATACCACTGATCTATATTTATGAGCAGAACGAAAGGAATAACAAACTAAATACAATAACACATAGATATGGAGAACAACAACAGATATCCAGTGAGCAATAAATTCTATTGAATAAATAAATTAGGCTAAAATTGTAAAACTACATAACTAGAAAAAACTTGCTCAATGGTGGTAGCTATATTTGAGAACAAATGTGTCTTGCTACATGCATTCATCTGAGTATAATGATTACAATGAGGCTCTAGAGGCATTTTTAACAGTACTCATGAATTCCAAAAAAATATACATCCAAAAACCTAACCCTAGAATATGAGACGCCAAAATTTATGTGGGCCTCGATGGATAAGTTGGTACCTCAACTTCCTGGGGTCGTAAATTTTTCATACAACCTCTCTTTTCGGCGTATGATAGCCCATTGGAAAGGTATTTTCGAGAAATACACATTATGCCATCAAAATATGACTCCATCTAAATTTTGATTGTGGCATGCCAAAAAACTCTTTTTAAGGCCACAAAACGGCCCTGAAAGTACATAAAGATGTGTTGACATGAAATATTAAAAAATGAGTCAATTGGATTACGTGGGAAACCACCAATGTCCACCTAGAAACTGTTTAGGGATTCAAAAAACCACGAAAGTGTATAACTCACAGTTTCAAAGGATTACAAAAGAACGTATTGAACTAAAAATAGTCAACAAGAGCCAGTTGGAATAGGTGGGTGGCCACCAATATCCACCTGGATCAATCTTATAATTTATTCACAATATTTAGGAGAGGAGAAAATGCATTCATTCATTCTCATCATGACAAGGTCGCAACAGAAGAAGAAGAAAACTGAGAATTCGAAGGAGGAAGAATACAATAGAGACCAAGGGAAGAAAGAGTGGCGGAGAAGTAAGAAACCTTGCAACAACATAGAACAAAATAAGCAATTTCACTAAAATTCTTATTTTTTTCAATTCTGTCTTTGCATGCATGTAGGCCTAGTTTAGACTTAAACTACTAGGGATATTTCCATTTTATTTTTTGAATGAATCATTTTGCCCATTAGTTATTTACTATTGTTATGAATCATATTAGTTATTTACTATTGTTATGAAGCATATTGTTGTGAAGCACATTCAAGCATTTTATTTGTGATTATACAATTCTGAGAATTAACAGATAGTGTTACTTGTAAAGAATTTGATTTCTCTTATGCGTGCTTTTTTATTTTAAACACAAATGTGATACCTCATTTGCTTTTTCTTTGTGTCCTTTGAGTTTATTATAGTGTCCCTCATGTATATGGTTATTGGTTCGATATTTATCTCAGGGTCATACTAATATGATAAATTTGTGTTTTAGGGGGAAACACCATACCCATATGGAGAAGAGGAAGGTCACCAAGAACAAGAAATGGTTGGTTAAGGTGCCATAGATAGAGAGTATAGTCAACATTTTCAATGCACTATTAAAAAACAACAACATATGGGAGTTGTGAGTGGTATCCCCACCCGAAAAATGGATAGGAGCCAAAAGGTTTCATGGACAATAAGGAGAAACATCATTATTCACTTCCTAATGGTTGTGAACTCAACAACATAGTAAAAACCTCTCCAATATTTATGCAAGTATCTCTTACTTCATTTTCTAATACATTGTCTTTCAATGCATTCATAGCACACTATGGTTAGATTTTCTATTTACTAAACTATATCATCTCCATATATTGTGGTTTCTACACAACATTTAGTGGATTTTAAAGTTTGTGTATAAAACTTGAGTGAACATGCACATTATGGATGATAGTGGCTCACATAATTACATCAATGATAGCAGAAGTGGCTCAAATAATTACATCATTTATTGGGCAAGGATCTTATCCTTTTCATGCGGTGCTTCATAATTGGACTGGATTGTATCACATATGGTCATGATTGTATTTTATCTTGTAACATTGTATTTTACTTTCTTGCTGGTGGATTATTATAGGTTACTAGATATACTCTTTGGGGCAATGAAAAGTTATTCTTGTAGTGATATAGCATAAGTGAATATTTTTGTTTCTACTAATTAAACACATGGGAAATTCAGGCACCCTTCAAGTCCATAAAATCAAATTATCCATTTCCCCCTTCCCACCAAAACTTCCAAATCTATTTGAAATCCTTAAAAGGCCTCTTTGGTTCACCTAAGCATGTCTATTAATTTATTGTTGTGTGAGGAACATAATATATCCTTTCTTTGGTTAAATATATAGTGTTTTGGGGATTTTATTTTTTCATTCTTTGTTTCCTCGAATACAAACCCAGATCCTAAATAATGTTCCAATAAATTTGGAGCTAAAAGGAGAACGATACTAAGTGCTAGGTCCTAGAAGGGATCATATGTTGTACCAACATTGTTTCTTCATAAACACAAAATATTTTTTTTAAATTTGAAATGTCTTTCACGAAAAATCAACAACACGACAACTTAGTTTATTGTTCACAAGCTAAACATAGAGTGAAAAGGTATAAATGATACACAACATTATAGAGAGCCAATATGTCCTAGGATCAAGCAAAGGAAGTTTCATTTGACTGTAAATCGAAGATTTAAGGAATATAAGAATGAATTCAACATAATAAATCTACCACAACACATAGTATTAAGTGAATATGCCACCATCTCAGGAAGAGATCAATAGGAGAAGCGATGAGCATCATACATTTGATCCATTAAAAAGTAGGGATACTTGATCGTACATTTGATGCATTAAAAAATAGGGATTTACATTGTTCATTTAAAAATTCAAATGAGGAGTTGAATTTGAAACGTACACATCAAAACTTCGATCAAACTAGAATTCCAAGGTGAGATCAACTATTGCAATTGGTGGTAACATCATGACAGATCTAGTTATGAATGATTCTTAATTAGTACATGTCAAAACCAATAGGTGGAGGATAGGTTGTGAAAACATAACATATCATATGGATTGAATGACAACAAGAGAACCTTTCAAAACCTTACCCTTATTACATACCTTATCCATAACCAAAACAAGTGTAATGAGAAGCAAAGCTTCTTAGAACCTACCTATTAAAGAGTTAGTTGGAAAAATTTTAAAGTATTTATGAGTTAGTGGGTTACATGTCAATGGTTTAGTAGCGTCAATCATGGATAACTATGTTCAACCATATTTTACCATGTTTGATTATTATCAACCATAGTCAACCATAGTAGTTAGAGAATTAATGGGTTAGTCATTAAGGAATATTAGTTGGTTGGTTCAACAATGATTAGGGGGATTATGAGTTAGTGGATCAATGGTTAGAGGTGGTGTTGGTTAGTGGGTTAGTGGTGATGGGGTTAGTAGATTAGTTATCAGGGTTATTTTGGGTTATTGATTTAAGGGGCAATGGGTTAATTAGTAAGGGTTTCTTGGTAGTGGCTTGTGTTTAGTGATCTAGGAGCTCATGTTTAACTTATATTTAAGGGGTTAGTGTAATAAAAAACCCTATTATGGTTACTTCCATGACCTAGAACTTGACCTGGGCACGCACACTGCCTCCACAAGCCAAGACATGTGAAACGAGTGAGTCAACAGACGTTCGGTTAAGTCAGGGTACTTGGGTGCAAAATGCGATGCCAAGTACGACATCACCGAGATGACTTGTAAGGAAGGTTAAATGGTGACTTGAATGAAGAACTGGTTGGGTGGGTGTGCAATGAAGACATGGGCACCCCACCGAAGAAACAAACGGTTGTTGGAGTTGGGTGGAATGAAGGCATGCGCACCCAACAAAACCCACAAGAGATGGCTCGATGGATGCGAAACCAAGGATGGGCACCCACGGAAACTTTGGGCACCCCATCAGTGAGACATGTTAGCTAAGCAAGATAAATGCCCAAAACATGTGACAAATGACTTGTGATGTGATTGGGAAAGGAAACAAGACAAGGCACAAGACGAGCTCTTTTAACTGAAGAGTAACGTCAGCTGGGTTGGATCATGCACAAGATAGGGACATGCACCTATTGAAGAGCCGACTCAAGCTGTGAAAGTGGAAAAAAGATGAAAAGTGTGCATTGACTTGTGAAAGAAGGGGCACGCTGATTTAGATAGGTGTGTCACGAAGGAAAGGCACACCCCTTATAACCAAGCACGTAAGGCATTCATAAATAATTGTAACACCTCGGGTTTTGAGCCCCATATTGAATAATGTATTTTGTTAACTGATGAGAGGGGAGAGTGCCCAAATAATTAAAAGAGGTCATTGTGCCTAAGAAATTTAATGTTGTGATCACTTTTAATAATAAACTCATCACTGGTTGTTAGACCGAAAATGACAAGATTTATAGGTGGTTATGATTCCACAAGACATGGGGTTTGAAGGGATAAGTATTTATTTTATATTTTTTGTTACCCATTTTTTTAATGGATAATATCAGTTACATGAGCTTGCTTGGGGAAGGCCATGAGTTTCTTGATTCCCAATATTTACAAAAACCCATCCTTGGTCTGGGGTGGGGGTTATCTTCTTGTTCTATTATTGGTCGCTTATTCCTCATTCATTCACTAAATTTATTGTTTTTCACACCATTCATATCGTTCTCACTCCATTCATTTTTTCACCCATTTGTGTTTCACCATTCGTGTCTTAGCTTGGGAAGGGAAAGAAAGATGTCGAAGAGAAGCCATGGTATTAGTGGCTATAGAGACTACTGGTGTATTATAGCCATGAATCAAGACTTGTATGTCTGAGACACTTTGGTCTATGATAATTTTTTCTCATAGTTGGGAGTCCTAAGAGTCCCATCATGGAGATTCTAGACCAGATGCACTGGAGCTCTGGAAGGAGATGGACAACCTGAGGGACGACATGGCAGAGAAGGGGATCCATTCTTTTGGGTGGTGTAGGCTGGGTAGAAGAGAGCTGGTGTACTTTGGATTGTTGTGGGTGCTGGGAAGCATGTGGAGATTGAGTGTTTATTGGTTTGGGAATTCGAGTAACAATATGGAACCATCCTTGTGGATTCATAGCCCTGGACCAGGGGGGGACATTGTTGTTGAGACTTTGAACAACAATGTCTTCAGTTGGGTGGAATGTCCTTGGTTTGTAGCTAGCTGATGATTCATTTTATAAAATATAAGTGCTCTCTATTATGGTTATTTACCTGTGTATTCAATTATCTATGAGTTTCGTAACTATCATAAGCATACTTGTTGGTTATGATTGTGCATGTCATATGGTTCCTTTCTTAATATATCTTTATTAATTAGAAAGGTATCAGTAAGAGAATGAAGTCTAAGAGCGGGATTGAAGTATATTACAGATTGGTATTAGAGCTACTGGTTGAAACATTGGGCAGGTATGGGATGAATATGTTGGTCAGAGTCTCGTGGTTGAGATTGATTATGACCTTCAAATTGTGAAGCTTAGGAGAAATGGCGTTGTAGATATCGCACGATATCTAGAATGTCAAAGACCCTTCTTAAGGGATCAAAGGATCATGACCGTTCCTTCTAAATTAAAAAACGATCACCACCATGGGATTAATGGAGTTTTAGACTGTCGAATCGAAATGTGGGTGAACAGGGGTCATCTGATAGAGGTGAAATAAAGAAGTTGGGAATATTAATTCCCAACTATCATATCTAACTGAGCGATTTATAGTCGTTGATCGAAGCCAAGCGTGAAAGAAAAATAATTTAGAACTTCATTGCTTCACTAGTCTTGGTAGGTAGGAAAAGCCTAAACTGCCAAAGGCCAGAGTCACGAAGTCCCATCAGCCTTCCAATTGGTTGGGAGGTGTCGAGATATCTTCATTGTTGATTGTGGTCAACCGACATTTACTACATCAATAGTTTTCACTACTGGAGTTTTAAGATTTGATGAAATTCTATAACCCAGAGTCCCGGAGCGCTGAAGTCTTGAAGTCCCATTGACTATTAGATTGAGGCAAGAACTTTGGAAGTATGCCTATCATCAAATCTAGTAAGGGTGGAAGAATAGAAAAGTTTCAGAACTTCGAAACCTCTCCACTTCAGTGTTCTGTAGTTCGGGACTGTGGGGGTTGTCTGGAGTGAGAATCCTCGAATGCCAAAGCCCAGAGTTAATCCCATCCATTGGATGTGGGAGGAGTGTGAGTCATCGATTTCAGTTCGACGTTAATCTATTCGGGAGGTAGCGTGTGTTGGACTCGAGAAACTTCGAAACCTGGAGTCCCGGATTTGATTGATGACATGGCTTGTGCCACATGGCAGAGGGCCATGTGGGGACATGTGTCAACTATAGTCAATACTTTTTAGACCCCGATGTGTCCATATTTTAGTGACACGTTGCACACATGCCATGAATCCACATCACCCTAGGTGACATCAGCGTGTCATGTCATCTTCGAGAGTATGGCCTCCAGGGGTGTCCAAGTTTCTACTAGTGAAAAGTGTCGAAGCTTGAAGTTGCGAAGGTACGCAGATCGTCAATCTAAGATCCCTTCAGGACCTTTCTCGATCATTGGATAAAGAAGTAGAAGGATAAGGGTAAGTACTTGAAGGGATTGTCAATCTAGGAGAGTTGAGAAACACAGGAACTAAATGTCTCGGAGCCTCAGAGTGCCAAATTTATGAATTGTCAGAGAGTCGTCGATATCAACATTTGATTAAGTCACGACCATTGATTCCTGTTGAAGCCTCCAACTGGGGGTGGGGCCATCCATTCAATGGGATATCAGGTGACCTTCCGATCCTTATTGGTGGAGTTAGTGAAGACTTCAACAAAGTGTAGCTCCGGGAGGAATGGGAAGTTGAAAAAAGAGAACAACCAAAGGTCGAAGTTCGAAGGACTTGGTCCCAATGTGGGTCTCATGATAAGGTAAAAAGGGCTTGGGAGGTAACCCAAACTTCGGTTATGTTGTTCGTGCAAGCTCCCGTGTGAAAGGGAACAGAGTGAGGCACTAAGGAAGGATTAAGCCAGTGGTTTCTATCCGTGGCCACATGGAAAGGGGTTTAAAGGGTGTGCCTGCGCAAAATTTAATTTTTTATCAGCTAAATGATAACATGGAAGTGTTATATGGTGGAGAATGATAATATGTTCTTCATGAATTGAGAATAAAAAGGACCGATAACATTGTTTGGAAAATTATGTTTATAATATGAATAATTCTAAAAAAATTAGGAGGCATAAACATATTAGTTCAGTATAAGAATGTAGATTTGATAAATGGAACAAGGTGAGGGAGTCTCCAGCCATGATAAAGAGGCCAAAGGTCAAAATATTAGTGTTGGTAATGTAGAGACAAAATCCAATGGACACAAGGGAAAAGGGGAGCAAGAAACATTGATAGAGACTGTAAGAATCATGAAAATAGAAGAGAAGAGTTACAAAGAAGACAATGTGAGGCTGATGAGACAATACAATTAGATAAATGCTCAAGTGATGCAAATCTTAAATCAGTTGCAGAGGAAAAAAAAACAGGGGATCAATCTCAAAACATGAGGAAGAAGGCAGGTATCATTAAATAAGAGATGATCGTGGAAGAATTGGTTATTCAATAAGTGTTATCACAACTCATAGAAATCACTCACCTCCCTACTCAACAAAGAAAGTTTATGCATCTGAAGATTCCATAAGTAGTCCAGAGGTGTCTCCTATTAGGAACCAAAGAAGGAGACATGAATTGGACAATTTTCAAGGAGAGATGAGGAATCTTAAGATACCATCCTTTGATGGTGGAAGATAAATGGAATATGATGTTGAAGCATGGTTTCTTAGACTGAGGAGGTATTTTAAATTTCATAGCTAATCATCAAACCAGGAAGCCAAAATTTACACATACTATTTACTTGGGAAAGTTCCTATGTGGTGGGACCAACTGAAGCAAGTTGAGAACATTAATGAGAGTAGGATCACTTGGAAGAAGTTCAAGAAATATTTTCAGAAGGAGTACCTTTCAGATCATTTATATGACAAGAAAATGCAGGAGTTATTTGAACTTAGGCTGGGAAGGATGACCGTGGCAGAGTATGAGAATAAGTTTGTGGGGTTGCTGAAGTATATGGTGTTTATAAAATATGAGAAGGTGAAAGTACAAAGGTTTCTAAGTGTACTTCCATCCTTTTATAAAGAGAAGATTCGATATGATGAACCTAAGACCTTCATTGAGACCATTAGGAAGGGTAAATACTTGTATGAGAAAGGGAAAGTCATAGAATTCATTCAAAAGTATTGGAAGGATAAGAAGAAGGAGAATTATGATTAGAGGAGGAAGGGATTCAAACCTATTTTCAATAGAAATGAGCCTAATAAAAATCATCAAGACCAGTATGCCAAGGATGAATCCAAGAAATAAGACTCCTTGGGAAAAATAGGAAGAACACCAATCCAATGTTGGGGATGCAAGGAAGATCACCTATACAAGGATTTCCCTCACAGAAAGGACATAATGAAGACCGTGCACAACATCCAAGACGCTACAATAGTCTAAGACATGGGAAGGATTTATGAAATCTTAGATGATTGAAAAACAAAGCATCAATCCAATATGATCTAGGTGGAAGGTAAGATAATAAATCATCATGTTTCTATTTCAATTGATTAAGGATCAAGTCATTGTTACATTGATCCTAAAATAGTGGGTAGATTACATTTGGAGAAACATAAGCTCAGAAAATCAAGTTTGGTTCAACTAGCCACTAGAACCAAAAGGAGAATCCATGATATGTTCAGAAGTTCTTCCATAACTTTTAATGGTTTGAATACCAATGTTGATCTAAATATCATACTATTTGGGTCTTATGATATTCTAATTGGAATGGATTGGTTGGACAAGAATCATGTTGTCCTAGATTTTCATAACAAGACATTTACATGTATTGATGAAGATAGAAAATAGAGCATTGTGAAAGGAGTTCCAAGACCCATCTCTATAATGGAGATTTCATCTTTGCAGTTGAAGAGATGTTTCAGAAAAGAATGCCAATTGTATGCGGCCCATCTGGAGTATATAGAAAATACAAAGGGGCCAAGCCTTGAATATTTTTTGGTACTAGAAGAATTTGAAGATCTATTCCAGGAAATATCAGTGTTGCCACCAAAAAGGGAGATATATTTCTCTATTGATTTAGTTCCACGAACTGCCCCGTTGTCAAAAACACCTTACAGAATGAGTACACAAGAATTAAAATAACTACAAATGAAGTTGGAAGAATTGTTGAAGAAAGGGTACATACGTCCAAGTGTTTTACCTTGCGGAGAACTAGTACTCTTTGTCAAAAATAAAGATGGAATTTTGAGGTTGTGTATTGAATTTTGAAAGATAAATAAATCCACTATAAATAACAAGTACCCACTACCTAGAATTGATCACCTCTTTGATCAACTAAGAGGAGAAATTATATTTTCAAAGATAGACTTGAGATCAAGGTACCATCAAGTAAAAATCAAATAAGAATGCATCCATAACACAACCTTCATAACCATGTATGGGCATTATGAATTTGTAGTGGTGCCATCTGGACTGACGAATGCACCAATTGTCTTTACGTGCTTAATGAATGGAATATTCAGAGATTATTTGGATAATTTTTTCATAGTATTCTTGGATGAAATACTTGTCTATTCTAAGTCTGAAGAGGAGCATGAACATCACCTAAGACTGGTGTTGCAAGTGTTGAGAGAGCATGAGTTGTATTCCAAGATTAGTAAGTGTTCTTTTTATCAAAAGCAGATCCATTTCTCGGGACACATTATTTCAGAGAAAGGCATAGTAGTAGATCTAGAGAAGATTGAAGCCATTACAGGATGGACAACACCCATGAATGTTTCAAAAGTCATATATTTTATGGGGTTAGTTGGCTACTACAAAATATTTATAGAAGGGTTATTTAATATTTTTTATCCCATCATTTCTTTGAAAAAGTATAATTAATAGAATTTATGTTCCTAGGTCCAGAGAGATTAGGAATTTGGTATTAAAATAAATGCATAATGTTTCATATGTCGGACATCCCGGTTACCAGAAAATAATTTAAGTAGTAAGAAGCCAGTTATTTTGGCCAAGAATGAAAAAATATGTTGTTGATTATATTTCCAGAAGTATGGAATGTTAGAGAGTGAAGGCTGAGCATAGGCACTTGATGGGTTTGCTACAACCGTTACAAATTCCAAAGAAGAAGTGGGAAGTGATAACCATTGATTTTATAACTAAATTACCTAGGACAACAACATGACATGATTCATTCATGGTAGTGGTTGAGAAATTGACAAAGGTTGCTCATTTTGTTCCTGTAAAAACAACTCATACAACAACCAATATTGCATAAATTTACATGAGGGATATTGCTAGGTTGCATTAGATACCCAGAACAATTCACTAAAATGCGAGTGATTAGTGTTCTCACTCGGGATTTGTACCTAAGTACTTTTTAGAGACCAAACATTCGTATGTAAGCATGATCCTCATAAATGCGTTATACGAGGGCATCCAAGGGCATCTCCATTTGTAAGTACAAAAGTGATCTTTACTAGTGCGTAAAACGAGGGAGAAGTATGGTGTTGGGCACAGAGAGAGATAAATCATTTTTCTGCATTCTAGAATGTTTGAGAACCAGCTATTTCTGTGCCAGTAGTCTCCCCAAGACCAGGCCCCTTAAGTGGTGGATTGTCTTGGATAGAGACATAAAGTTTACCTCAAATTTCTAGAGCGGATTATTTAAAGGATTTGGTACAAATATGAACTTTAGCACAACATACCATCCATATTCATATGGGAAGACATAGAGGTTCAACCAAGTAATTGAAGACATGTTAAGAATGTATGTGGGATAAGCCATCTAAGTGGGAATATTACTTTCACTTGATTGAGTTTTCCTATAATAATGGGTATCAATCTTCATTGAAAATGAGTCCATTTGAAGCTTTATATGGTAGTAAATGCAACACTCCAGTGAGTTGGGACAACCCTGCAAATAGAGTGGTACTTGGGCCATAATTGCTCAAGGATATGGAAGACGAAATGGTTAACATTAAGCATAATTTAAAGGAAGCTCGGGATAGGCAAAAAATATATGCAAATAAGAACATGACAACTAGATAATTTAAAATAGGGGAGCATGTGCTTTTAAAAGTGAAGCCCAAGAAGATCTCTTTGAAGTCGAGTAGTTGTACAAAGTTGGTAGCCAGATTTTGCAGTCCATTTGAGATATTGGAAAGAATAGGGCCAATTGCATACATGATTGCATTGCTTGCTTCCATGAATGTGCATAATGTATTCCATGTCTCTTTGATAAAAAATATATATCCATGATCCTAACCATGTTATTGATTGGCATATGATTCAGGTAGAAACAGATGGATACTTTCATGTCCGGCCAATGCAAATATTGGACATAAAAGTCAAAATTCTTTGGAATCAAGTTATAGAGATGGTAAAAGTCCAGTGGACCTGCTACGGCTTGAGGGTGATACTTGGGAGCATGAAGATGCCATGCACGAAGAGTACCCACAACGTTTTGAATAAATTTTGGAATTTTGATTCCTTTTTTGTATATGCAATCAGGATAGTGCCAAAATAAGGGGGAGGGAATGTAACACCCTAGGTTTTGAGCCCCATATTGAATAATGTATTTTGTTAATTGATGAGAGGCCAAAGTGCTGAAAAAATTAAAAGAGGCCAGTGTGCCTAAGAAATGTAATGTTGTGATCATTATTAATAATAAACACATTGATTGCTGCTAGACGGACAAGGACAAGATTTATAGGGGGCTATGATTCCACAAGAGAGGGGGCTTGAGGGGCTAAGTATTTATTTTGTATTTTTAATTACCCATTTTGTTTAATAGATAATATCAGTTATGTGAGCTTATTGGGGGACGACCATGAGGTTATTCATTCTCAATATTTACAAAAATACATCCTTGATTTGGGGTGGGGGTTCTCTTCTTGTTATGCTACTAGTCACTTCATCCTCACTCATTCACTCATTCACTCAATTGATCATTTTTCACACCTTTTGGAATTTTGGTTCCTATTTTGTATATACAATGAGGACAATCCCAAAATAAGGGGGAGGGGATGTAACACCCCGAGTTTTGAGCCCCATATTGAATAATATAATTTTTTAATTAATGGGAGGCCAGAGTGCCCAAACAATTAAAAGAGGACAGTGTGCCTAAGAAATGCAATTTTGTAATCATTATTAATAATTAACACATCAATGGATACTATACAGACAATGACAAGAGTTATAGTGGGATATGATTCCACAAGAGAGAGGGATTGAGGGGATAAGTATTTATTTTAGATTTTGAATTACCAATTTTTTTTAATGGAGAATATCAATTACGTGAGCTTCTTGAGGGAAGGCCATGAGGCTCTTGATTCCCAAGATTTACAAAAATCCATCCTTGTTCTGGGGTGGTGTAATGTCCCTTTCCAAATAGGATTTCCAGAGAGGAGGATTAATGTTCTAAACCACCCCGTTAAACTATAGCCAGGGCCAGAAAAGGGATAAATAGGGTTAATAGAGGTCACTCTAGTCATAGGTGTTATATTCGGAAAGTGACATTGAGTTAAAAAGGGTTAAAAGCGCTTTTAAGTCATTATGAGCTAAAAATATAAGTCAACAATGAATTAGGGTTTCAATAGTGATTTAGGGTTTTGTAATTCAAAAGTGATTTAGGGTTTTGGAAAGATGTAAAGGAAGGGTAAGTGACCTAATTCATTATTATGCAGATTATGACGTGACATTGAGGAGAGAGGCACATCTCAAGAGATATAGTTCAGTGGATTACAGGAGGAAGACACCAATTGGCTAGTTTTGGTGTTGAGAGACACACCCTAGTCACCGAGAAGATCATTTATGTCTTCCATCATTCTTCAGCATCAGTTACATAGTGTTCAGCAGCAAGGGAGCATTCATCCAGAGTGAGGGTGCAACTTCAGAGAAGGTTTTCGGTCGACTTACCCCATCCAGGGGGAATTTTGAGATTTCCCTCCTACCCATTTGAGAGGACGTCAAGGTGCATATTTTTCCTGGTTCCTCATCAGATTCCAAAGGAGGAATCAACAGGGATGCATTTTCCAGATTTGGACATGCGACACTTTTGGTAGGCACATTTGGGGTTCCAGAGCGAGCATCAGACCAGATTCAAGGAAAACCTTCTGACCCATTTCCCAGTAGACCAAGGTGGTCGTTTTGAGACATATCTTATCCTATTCCAATGGTGGAATCACTAGGATGCATTTTTCTAGAAGAAGAGGGGCACATTCCCCCAGGGCTATCCATTTAGTGTCTAGACTCATCAGCAAAGGGGTCCGACAAATACCAGTACTTAGGACTAGAGTAGGGTGCATAATTTGGGACAGTTTCTAGGCCATTCCAATAAGTATAGCTCCCAGGGAAAACTTTCCAGACTTCCAACAGTTACCGTAAGAGATGTCATATTCCCAACACACCCATTGATTCCGCAACACTCACATATTCCAAGTATTATATTTTAGTTTCTTATTTATATTCTGGCTAAGATCCTTTTGTCTTCTTCTCTAGCCAAGTGTTGTTATTTTATTCATCCGCATTTGACCTATTGTAATCTCCAGAGATATCATAATACAAACTTTGCAATCCTTTGTCGCATTTATTATTTGTATGATAATTTATGTTGTAAACAATAGATCCTACATACACATTAACAACATTTACTAGACTACCCAACTCAGGAACATTACAGTGGTATCAGAGCTTTAGTCTTGCCAGCATGTGACTAAAGACAATGAGTGCAGCAGAAGACCCAAACGGTCATGAACACGAAGGTGAAAAATACATCACTTACAATAGACATAAGGAAAGAAGGCATAGGCCTGACTTTCCCCCTTTTACTCCTAGCTTAGAGGAAGAGGAAGAGGCACACAAAGAATCAAAGAGAAGGGCAGAGCATGAGGTTAAGAGCGAGGCAGAGAGGATGCTAGGAGATAGATATAAGTGACTAGAGGGTAGTGGCAAGGCCCCCATAGATCCAGAGACAACTTTCATACAGGTTATCAACGATATGTTAGTTAGTCAACGGACCATGTCTCATTCCTTGGCATGGGTGGTTGATAGATTGGCTAGAGTGGGCACCCTAGACACACAAGTCCCACATGCAACATAGGGGAACTTAGGAGAAGGCAGTAGACCCTAGTCATCCTCTTGCACATACACCTCTACGAGTAGGATTCCCAGACCCTTGTTTCCCAGTTTTCAAAGGGAACCCCCAGTAGCAGCACCACCACCAATAGAAAAGACACCACCCACTCATGCAGAGGAAATTGTAGAGTATAGGAGGGAGTACGCAACATTGGGTCATGACTTCCATGAGGACATGACCCTAGTCAAGTACTGTGGACTTAGACTCAGGAACCATCCCAGAGAGCTACATAGAGGAGGATCGCAACAACAACGGGGGGAATAACATGGATTTCATCTGAAACATTGGTAAACTCACCATACCTTCTTTCGACAGATCATCCAAATGCACTGCCAGAGCTTGGGTATAGAAGCTAGACACATACTACAAGCTCAACCACATGACCAAGACAAAGGCCATCAGTTTCGCGTCCTTACACTTGGAGGGTGAGGCACACAAGTGGTGGTATCATGAATTGGTGACATTGGGTCATAGTCGCATCACTTCCTATAGGGAGTTCACAGAGAGGCTCATGGACATGTTTGACAGGAGGGATCCTGAGATCCACTTAAGGGATCTAGCTCAATTGAGACAAAATGGCACAACAGAGGCATTCATCATGGAGTTTCAATGGGTAGCCATGGTAGTGACAGATATATTAGAGCCCAGGTTGATCATGCTATTCACAGAGGGACTCACCAAGCCTTTGAAAGGACAGGTGAATTCATACAGGCCTCCCACCTTGTAGGATGTTATCCTTCGCACTCAATATTTGGCAGACTCAGTGCCAAAGACTAAAAACTTTTCCAAACCCTTTGTACCCCAGAAGGATCAAGACTGGAAGCCATGGAATGGCAAGGAGAAGTTGGATGATGAGACTAGGTGAGAGATTATGAGGAAGAAGCTTTGCTTCAACTACAGAGACCCTTGGGTCCCAGGCCACCGGTGCATGGGCAAGGGAGAGATTCATTATATTAAGGTGGAAACAGACAGTGTGGAGAGTGAAGAGGAGGAGTAGGACACTGGATCCACTAGATCAGAGGAGGAGTCATCAAATGTAGAGGATCAACCTCCCTGTAGATCTCCGACACCAACATGAGCCCATCCTCGAGTAGTCCCACAGCCGCCTGAGCAGGCTAACAAGAGGAAACAAACAAAGGGAGGAGTCATAGCGACCCTTTTTGGTGTTCCTTGGTATGATACCCTCCGTATCAGAGGGACTATTCAGGGGCAACTAGAAATTGCCCTGATATATGGTGGGGCCACCCACAACTTCATCGACGCTTCACTAGTATCGAGACAAGCACTTCAGACATAGGAGTTTCAGGGGTTTGACGTTGTAGTAGCAGATGACCACACAGTGGAGTGTGTAGAAAGAGTTCCAGACTTGGAGGTAAAGTTAGGAAACTATACAATGAGAGATACATTTTATGTGGTTGACCTATCTGACATGGATGTGGTGTTGGGAGTCCAGTGGATGATTACCTTGGGAAAAATCACCACCAATTACCAAACCTTGGAGATGGGATTCAGAGACCATGATGGGAAGAAGGTTTTTCTAAGAGGTATGTCGACAGGAGCACCCAGGATAGTTTCAGCCAAGAGGATGGAGAGGATATTCAGACATGGGGAAGTAGAATATGTCGTCGAGTGTTTGATCATTGCGCAAAATGATTCAAAGTGTTGACAACAGTATCATACATAGATATATAATTTGTTGGGATTACATCAAGAGGTTTTTGAGTCGATTCCACTACAGAGACCACCTGACAAGGGGTTTGAGCACACCATTGAGTTGGAAGAGGGAGCCAAACCGATGATCAGCCCCACCTATCGTCATCCTAGAAGGTTCAAGGATGACATAGATAAGGTAATCCAGGAATTGCTAGTGATGGGACACATCAGATCGAGCAGTAGCCCATTCACTTCTTCAGTTGTCCTAGTTCTGAAGAAGGATGGAACGATGAAGATGTGCATTGATTACCGAGCCTTAAACAAGAAAAACATCAAGAACTGGTATCCTATCCCACACATTAACGAGTTGTTAGATGAACTACATGGGGAAGTTTTCTTCTCGAAGATTGGTCTATGCTCTGGGTATCACCAGATCAATATCTAAGAGTAGGACATAGAGAATATGACATTTTGATGTCACTTGGGACATTTCAAGTTCCTAGTTATGCCACTTGGGCTAAACAATGCACCCACCATGTTCCAGTATTGCATGAACCACATATTCAGGGATCAGTTGAGGAAATGAGTCTTGGTTTTCTTTGATGACATCTTGGTCTACAACAAGACATGGCATGAGCATATGAAGCACTTGGACGAGGTATTGAGCATCATGAAGGCACAATAATTATATGCCAAAGAGTCCAAGTGAGAGTTCGATATGACAGAGCTACTTTACTTAGGCCATATCATCAGTGCACAGGGGGTACAGGTGCACCGGGAAAAGATCAGGGCCATTCTGGACTAGCCAACGCTCAGGAACGTAACAGAGTTAAAGAGTTTCTTCAAGTTGTCTAGGTATTACAGGTGGTTTGTCCGGGCTTTTTCCTAGGTTGGAGCACCACTAACAGATCTTACCAAGCATGTGGATTTCATCTGAACCAAGGAATCACATAAATCCTTTGATCATATGAAGGAAGTCATGAGAATGTGTCCAGTATTGGCATTACCAGAATTCACCTTGCCATTTGTACTAGAGTGTGACACATCCGATGAGGGTATCAGGGTGGTTTTGATGTAGGGAGGAAACTCCATTCTATTTGAGAGAAGGAATCTCAGTCAGCCCGAGAGGTTGTACTCCATATATGACAAGGATATGTTGGAAATCATGCATTCCTTAACCAAATTTAGACAATAGTTAGTGGGCAACAAATTCATGGTCAAGATGGATCACAACAGCTTGAAGTATTTCCTTGAGCAGAAGGACCTCAGTGAGCTCCAACACAATGGGTGACGAAGGTACATGCATTCAACTTTGACATAGACTATGTAAAGGGGAAGAATAACATTGTGGCTAATGCACTATCGAGGAGACCTGCGACCTGTTCTTTGATGGAGATTTCAGCAGATTGGAAATCCCACTTATTAGTGGAATATTCCAAGAACAAGTTCGCTTGTGAGGTGATGGATGGAGATATATAGGATGAGAGGTATAGGGTCATTGACGATGTCATATTATACAAGGATAGAGTCTACTTGGTGCCATATTCAGGGCTTAAGAAGAAGATTCTCACAATAGTTCATGATTCACCACTAGCAGGCCATCAGGGGTTCTTCAAAACCTACAGACAAATCAGGGAGAGGTTCTCATGGAAGGGCCTCAAATAGGACATTATGAGACACTTTAGTGAGTGTGTGAATTGCCAGCAGAACAAGTCAGAGCATGCTCTTCCAGCAGGGATACTTCAACCACTCCCCATTCCAGAGAAGAAATGGGAGAGTATATTGATGGACTTCATCACATGCATACCCAAGGTCCAGGGTAACGACTCTATCTATGTAGTGGTTGACATATTGACCATTTTTTCTCAGTTCTATGCCATACCGACAAAGTACAACGCAGTGTAGGCAACCAAGATATTCTTCAGGGAGGTCTTCAGACTTCATGGGTTGCTGAGGAACATCGTCAGTGACAGGGATAATTGGTTCATGGGGACATTCTGGAGAGATTTATTTCAGTTGTTGGCGAAAAATTTGACACCCAACACTATCTATCACCCTCAGACAGATGGGAAGATTGATATTTTCAACAAGTGGGTTGAAGGATATTTGAGGAACTACGTAGGTGGACAATATAGAACATGGGTTAAGTGGATACATCTAGGAGAGCATCACTACAACACCACTTTCCACATGTCCATTGACATGACACCCTTCCGAGAATTATATGGATATGCTTCTCCCACTTTGGTAGACTTTTTTTTCAGGGAGAGCAAAGCTCCCAAGGCCAAGGATTGGATCATAGAGATTTAGGAGATTCTCAAGTTGCTGAAAGAGAACCTGCAGATGGCACATAATCAATAGAAGATGAGTGTGGATAGGCACATAATACAACACATCTTTCAGGTTGGGAAATCGGTTTTCTTGATACTCCAACCTTATAGACAATCATCTCTGAAGAAGAGTGAGGCCAAGAAGCTCAAACCTAGATTTTATGGCCCTTACAGGATCATGCACTGAGTAGGTGAGGTTTCTTATGAGTTGGAGCTTCCAGAGGGATGAAAGACTCATATCGTGTTCCACGTATCTTGCCTCAAAAAGGCAGTGGGACAATTCATTAGCACATTAGAGGAGCTTCCCCCATTGGATGAGGAGGGACAATTGGAGATGGTTCCAGAGGAGGTGTTGGAGTTCTGGGAGAGGAAATTGAGGAGCAGGGTCATCAAAGACTGTTTGATCATATGGAGAGGGCTTCCATTGGTGTACGCTACTTGGGAGATTGAGCAGGTGTTGCAACACCCTGTACTGGAATTGCTTGAGGACAAGCAATTTAGGGAAGGGGGGACTGTAATGTCCCTTTCCAAACAAGAGTTCCATAGAGGAGGCTTAATGGTCTAAACTACCCCATTAGAATATATCCAGGGACAGAAAAGGGGTAAGTAGGGTTACTAGAGGTCACTCCAGTCACATGTGTTATATTCGAAAAGTGACATTGAGCTAAAAAGGGTTAAAAGAGATTTTAATTCATTATGAGCTAAAAATAGAAGTCAAAAGTGAATTAGGGTTTCAGCAGTGATTTAGGGTTTTGGAAAGATATAAAGGAAGGGTCAATGACCTAATTCATTATTATGCAGATTATGACTTGTCATTGAGGACAGAGGCACATCTCAGGAGAGATAGTTCAATGGATTCCAGGAGGAAGACACTAGTTGGATGATTTCATTGTTGAGAAACACACCCTAGTCACTAGGAATATCATTAAGGTCTTCCATCATTCTTCAGTAGTAGTTACATAGTGTTCAACAGCAAGGGTGCATTCATCCAGAGTGAGGGCACAATTTCTGAGAGGGTTTTGGGTCAACTTACCCCATCCAAGGGGAATTCCAAGATTTCCCTCCCACCCATTTGAGAGGAGGGTAGTGCGCATCTTTTTCCTGGTTCCTCATCAGATTCTGACAGAGGAATCAACTGGGACACATTTTTTAGACTTGGACGTGTGACACTTTTGGTAGGCACATTTGGGGTTCCAGAGCGACCATCATACTAGATTAAGGGAAACCCTTCCGACCAATTTCCCAGTAGACCAAGGTGGTCATTTTGAGACATATCTCATCCAATTATGATGGTGTAATCACTAGGACACATTTTGACAGAAGAAGAGGGGCGCATTCCCCCAAGGGTATCCATCCAGGGTCCAGAATCATCAGCAAAGGGGTCAGACAAATACTAGTATTGAGGACTAAACCAGGGCGCATCATTTGGGACAGTTTCTAGGCCATTCCAATAAGTATAGCTCTCAGGGCGAACTTTCCAGAATTCCAGCAGTTACCGTCAAAGCTGCCATATTCCCAGTGAACCCATTGATTCCGCAGCACTCACATATTCCGGGTATTATCTTTTAGTTTCTTATTTGTATTTCAGCTAAGATCCTTTTGTCTTCTGATCTAGCTGAGTGTTTTTATTTTATTTAGCCGCATTCGGCCTAATGCAATCTGTAGAGATATCATAATACAAACTTTGCAGTCCTTTGTCGCATTTATTATTTGTATGATCATTTATATGTTGTAAACAATAGATCCGACATACACATTAGCAACATTTCCTAGACTAGCCAAGTCATGAAAATTACAGGTGGGGGTTCTCTTCTTGTTCTGTTGTTGGTCACTCATTCCTCAGTCATTCACTCATTCACTCAATTGATCGTTGTTCACACGTTTCATCCTATTCTCATTCCATTCATTTTTTCACCCATTCATTTTTCCTCATTCGTGTATTGTCTTGGGAAGGGAAAAAAACCTATTGAAGAGAAGCCATGGTATTTTTGGTTGTAAAGACTACTGGTGTATTCCATCCATGAATCAAGACCTACATTTCTAAGATGCTTTGGTATGTTCTAAGTTTTTCTCATAGATGCGAGTCCTAAGAGTCCCAACATGGAGATTCTCGACAAGCTGCACTGGAGCTCTGGAAGGATATGGACAACCTCAGGGACCATGTGGCCTAGAAGGGGGTCCATTCTCTTGGTTGGTGCAATATGGGTAGAGTAGATCTGGTGTACTTTAGATTGATGTGTGTGTTGGGAAGCTTGTGTGAGCTTGAGTGATGATTGGTTTGGGAAGCCGAGTAACACTCTAGAACTGTCCTTATGGATTCATATCCCTAGCTTGGGGGTGACATTGTTGTTGAGACTTATAACAATAGTGTCTATGGTTAGGTGGGACGTCCTTGGTTTTTATCCACTTGGTGATTCATTTTATAAAAGACAAGTTCTCTCTATTATGGTTATTTACCTGTTTATCTTTATTTCCACTTTGTATTAAATTATCTATGAATTTCATATCTATCATATGCATGCTTGTTGGTTATGATTGTGCATGTCATATGGTTCCTTTATTTTATGCATATTTATTAATCAGAAAGGTATCAACAAGAGAAATAAGTCCGAGAGAGGGCTTGAAGTAGCATAGTTTGGCCCAGGGATGGTTGGGTATGTTACAATAATCCAAGTGTTATCACTGAAATTTTGTTTTCAAATGGTTATAGGAATCCTGCATCTCCAAACACCTATTAGTTCATTCATAGCCCAAAAAACTCATTTCCAAAGGTCATAAACATCAGGAATGCGCACATGCACCCGACGCATGAATGTGTATGAAAAAATCCATGCACACCTGAGAACGACACATTTATGGTTCTTGTCGGCCCCTTGCCCACTTCTGGTTCAACTCCCAAGTCGATTTGACTCTCAAGTCCAAGCTGAATCCAAGTGGGGGGTTGGTCAAATACCTAAGGGTGCTATAAAGGGCCCCTTGTTTGCACTAAAGAACAGTTGGATAATGCCTCAAATATTTTCTATGAAGGAGGCCATGGGTGCACTATGAATTCAAGAATCTCATTGTATTGTTAAGATACCTCTATTCTCCTACAAGGAACCTCTTTCCTTCTTGGAGCATACTAGCATCATTTCATTAGTTATTCACCTCACCTCTTGAGGGAATAAGATTGGATTTATTCACCATTTCCCTTCTAGTTTTCTATTTGTAAGAAGATCTCTCAAATAGGGGACTCAAGAGCCCTCCCTTGGAAGAAGAGGGGATCCATAAGTTCCCCATTTTCTTTGGTGTTTTCCCACTAATATAAACTCTCCATTGTTGGCATGAATATTGGTCAAATGTTTGTTTAATTTTGGTTCTAATTTTCTTATGCATTGTAGTTTTGTTTATTTTGTTGTTATTAGCTTAGTTGTTTATTTATTTCATGTGCTTGATATGTATAACTCTTGCACTAACTTCTGTCCTGTTCAGCTGACCCAACTGGACTTGCAAGTGTCCCTCTTTTGCTCATTCAAGTGGCGAACAAATTGGTGACCATACTGGGGATGGTATAAATTTCCTCCATATTTGGGTTGTTGGAGAACTCATTTTTTATCTATTTACCTTGCAGGGATCATAACCGGCCCAGTCCTACTTGCAAAAAGCTAAATTCAGAGTTGGAATAAGAGAATTTCATTGAAATTTTTATTCCCAGGCGCGTATCAGAACATGCACATGTTTTCCATCCACAAGCATGTATTCCGAACATGTGCGCCAAAAACAATGTGTTTTCAAGTGCATTCTGCGCATGGTGCGCCAACATGTCCTTGTTTAGCTGTGCATTGGCACCACATGTGCCTCTGTCTAAACTAGAGCTTGTTCATCTGTTCAGAAATCCAACATTGTAAGAGTTTTTTGTGATGTTTGGAAGGCCCCTAACCTTCTAAATATTGGTTATATACAATTTTTAAATGCACCACACTTAGATTCCCTCTCCACATAAAGGGTTAATCAAAAGATAGGCACTTAGGGGGTTAAAAAGAACCATATTTCTCCTATTTTTCTTTCATTTTTCCACATGGATGGCTTGTTTTGATTGAAAAATTTAAGTTAAGATCATTTGCTATCACATATATAAACACTTTCATTGAGACCAAAAATCAAACTTCAATCATTAATTATGCTCTTCTCTCGCACCATAGAGCGATCTTGAGAATCAAAAAAATGATTGAGGGAAGATTTCATCTCCCTTAAAAACAAAATCTTTAGGAGAGGAAAAATCCCCCCTAGGGCGCCTCTTAGTTTCTTTTCAAAACATATTAAAGTTTTAAGGGCCCATACATGCCCACATGTTGCAAAGTTAGGATAGTTTTTGAAGCTACTTTCTTATTTTATATCACTATGGCAGTTTAAAGATTATTGTAGCGGGCCCATACATGCCCACATGCTTTCAATCTAGGATAGTATTTTGAAGCTTTCTTAGATCAAATCACATTAGGGAGTTTAAAGGATTAAGTAAGGATCTATATGTCCACATGCTAGTTCTTTAGTGACTTTAAAATTCCACAAGGTTGTACCAGTCGCATCTAGTAAGATAGGTAATCAAGACTTGTAAGGACCACACAGAGTCCACATGCTGCAAGGTGACACCTAACTTATTAAACATTTGGCACATTTTATCACTTGATCACACACAAAGTCACTACTCACTCACATAATTTCATCTCGAATTGTGGAGGTTGAAGTAGGCTTTCTCCAAAGGGTTTATGAAACGTCCCACTATTTCTTGAAGGAATTATCAACTCCCACTTAATTCAAATGAGATTGGTTCACACCCCCAATCTCTCAAACAACCACATCTAAAATTTTCTAAAAACTCACTAAGTTTTCCTCCACAGGAGGTGCCAAAAGAAATTATTAGTCTAGTTAGGATCTCGGGGATAGTCATCCAAATAACTCCTCGTTATCTGGTTCTCACATCTTTAAAACATTAGAAGTTGACAAATAGGGAACTTTAAAATCCTCCAAGTCAAGTGTTCCTACACCATAAGGTAGGGAGATACGCGTGAAGGGTTGAAGGCCGAGGTCCGGTTTTTCTATGCATCCCCCCTTGAGGCACCCACCTCTTGGAAAGGATCCAACCTGTGACCCATTTCTAAGGCCAAAAATCTAAATGACACACTTTGACCGAGGTACCTAGTGGCCAAATTTTAGGATATCTACCCAGGTGGCAATTGTGGGTTGCAATTGCACCTTGATCTGATTTTGTGTGGCTATTGGGAAATATTGCCAGCTCTTTTGGGATAGGCACCCTCTACCCCTCATTATAATTGATTGTTTCATCCTTTACTAGTTCCTCTTCTGGTGGCTTTAGACCCCACTGTTGAGTGCTATTGGAAGGTCTAGTGCTATTTTGAAAAGAAGGACATTATGTCTTTTTACGACACAAGCATTTTTTTTATTTGTTCTCCCAAATGGAAAAAATCCACCTACCCACATATATTCTTCTTTTCAATTGATTTATGTATGATGTTCTTGTGATTACATGCAATTGTGAGATATATTGTGAAGGTCCAAAATTATACAAAGACTCTTTTTTATTTTATTTCTCTCATCACCATTCGCACACATTCACTTTTCTAGTCGGACATCATAGAGGACCCACAAAATCCCCGCCATTCCAGACGCTTGCAGAACCTCCCTCCTCTTTTAGGAGGAATTTCTAGTCTTGCCAACTCATCGGCTGAACCCTCTCACACCCCTGTGACTACTACTATATTGGGGTCAACTTTTCCTGGTTCAAATTTACTTTGGTCCACTTCCCAAGGTCAACCATCCACTAGCTCTCCTTTACAAGGAAGCAGGGGGGAAACTTCTTCTCAAGGAGGATGTACAAACCCACACACCTCCCCTCAAGGATCAGGTTCACAAACCACTCACGCAATGGATGAAACCAATCCTCCACCACCACTCTAGATGCCATATTTGGCCTCCCTCAACATACCATATCTGAGTAAGCTCACCAACGATCCTATATTGCATGACCCCACATGGCCTGCAATGCCTACCAAACTACCTTCAAACATTCCCAAGTTTGAAAGAAAGGTGGGAGAAGATCATGCCAACCATGTCATGACCTTCCACCTATGGTGCTCATCAAACAAAATCATGGATGACTCTATCTAATTAAGGTTGCTTCAGTGCACACTCACAGGCCCATCATCCAAGTGGTATGTAGACAAAAAATCAAGATCCCATGTGACTTTTGAATCATTGGCCAAAACATTTTTGACCTTCTTTCAACTACCACCTTGCCACGAGAATGGTATATAATTTCTCTCTGAATTTAAACAATCCTTAGCCACACATATCGCTGACCACATTCACGAATGGCGTTGGCAATGTGGTCTATGCAAAGAAGAAACCACTAAAGAACAATGCCTCGATTGGTTTCTTATATCACTCGTCTCTCTCCTTTCCAAAGATGTGGCCTCCACCTTCCCCCAAACTGAAGAAGAAGCCATCAACAAGGCTCAACAGTACAAACTCATTTATGCAAAGTCAGGATACTTATACACAATACTACCTGATGCCCCGAGACCCATACCATTCAGCCATGAAAAACCTGGGATGTCTCACTAATGGGATGGATTGATTGGTACCACAACACACCACAATATGTACCCCCAAAAACCACCTATGTATGGTACACCTAAATCTACACCAATATATGGAGGACCCCTCATTATCCTCCTCCCCCTTATCAACAACCATACCCTGTTGCCCTTCCTCCACACATAAGTGGACCCTCGCTGACACCCATGATGCACCTGACTGTTCAACCAAGTTCGGGTAACCCTTCTACCTCAGCTTACACCCCGAGTACTAGTGAAAGAGCTACACCTTCCTATGCACCTTACAAGTCATTACCACAAAATAATACATACTTTCAATTTCTTGGCCCTCCATAGCCCATTGCTTCTCCACAAGGACAACCACACACTTGGGTTAACTTTGTTCATCTCTCTCCCATTCAACAATTTCAAAATTCTGAACAACTGGATACGACAAATATGACCCATTAGTTGAATAATACCAAAAAGAAAGGAAAAAACTGAAACAATAATAACCTAGGACCAGGGGGAAACAACCCCCAACAGAACCAACCTGCTAGGGGAAACCAGAACCAGGGGAACCAAAACCCGCAAGGGGGAAATAACAACAAATGCCCATGGAAGAATAACAACAACCTTCAGAATAACTTAACTTGTGCCCTTTGTGGTGAACATGGTCATTATACTCACCATTTCCCCCAAATCATCGACCTCAAATGGATGAAATATTCCATGAATGTGCCACGTCCTCCAGTGACGCCTGCCCCTCAGCAAGCCCCACAACAATATTTGTAACAACCACCCCAGTGGTGTTTCAATACCTTATTCCACATCGAGGTGTGATGAATACCTAGCAGGAAATGCACCCTGCCCCACCACAGATGGGATAGTATCAAAACCCTTGGAATCCGACGGATCACACTATCCTCCTCACTAGCGAAGAAGAAATTCTTCTACAAACGTGCAGTCGTCAATACAACACACCCCCTAAATCTACTCCCACCACTTCAGAGGCAGCTACAACTACAACTGGAAAACCTTTGAGGATTCCACGCCCTAACACTGAACCACCCATTCGTATTCCCCACATCCCATTACGATAGAATGTCAACAACCCTCAGGGTAGGGTGGCACACAATTACATTTTGGTCGATGACTTGGCAGAATCTCTTGCAGCCATGTCAGTCTTGGAGGTCCTCCAAACGTGTCCCACTCAATGGAAATCATTTATCTATTCCTGGGGGGCAGTCGACCCTACTGATACCAGACTCATCACATTTGATCTAGATTGTGGGGAACCCCGTCTCCCCGCTTTGGTAGATTTCCAGATACCATTCAAAATTTGGAACATCATAGTTCATCGATGCATCATTGATGAAGGTGCATCCATATGCATCATGTCCAAAACAGTATGGCAGAGACTTGGATCCCCCGAGCTAATACCATCTGTCATCACTTTGAGAGATTATGATGGACGACCATCCTCTCCTGAAGGGCTCTTTCAAAATGTCCCTGTTTAAATCGGGGGAAAAACCATTCTTATTGACATTTAGGTTATCGATTCCCCTGTCGATTAAAACATCTTTTTTGGATGTAGCTACATGTACGCTATGAAGTTTGTGGCCTCTTCTATTTTTCGAACGATGATTTTTCCCCACAACGGGAAGATTATCACCATCAACCAAGTTTCACATTATGAACCCAACCCTTCCTCCAACATCGATAACATCCTACTTCTTGTACACACTAACTCCAATGCCTACCCACTCATCGAGATGGCCCCCAGAATTTTCAAGGACCCATCCTTGCTAGGGACATACCATGGAGCACCACTTCTCATACATACAAGTGTGTGTCGTATCTTCTGATGGAACTGAAACTGGAGATACCATCCCTCCCACAAAGTCTTATCCACCCCTCGAGTTCCCACTAGTGGAAGAAACCCTACATTAGGCATTACTTGAGAACTTTGCGACACCTCTTACCCCTAATTTCACCCCTCCCCAAGGACAAATCTTGGTTTGGGAGACCATCCCCCAAGCCATCACTCAAATCTCCTTCTTCTACCCTCCACCGAGCATACAAGATTTTCAGGTAGAAAAAATGATTACCCTTCCCAACATGCTTCTTGCCATTCTAGTATGGTATCTACATCCACCCGTGATGGTCCCTCAACCATCCCTCCCTCCCCAAACAGAAGGAATCCCGGTGCAAATTCGAGTACTAACTCCAACCGCACCACCTTCACCCCCACTCGCCAGCACCACCACTACGGTTAAGGGAAAACAGAAGAAAATGGATCCCATCACTCCACTTCCTCCCCGAGTTCAAACTCCTTGCGCACTATGCAAGAGAGAAGGACACCCTATGAATAAATGTCCCTCTCTCCCCAAGTTACACAATTTGATCCAAATCCCTCGAGCAACCACATCACCCATCACTTCACCAAGCACACCTAGTACTACCACCACGTCCCCTACAACATGTAGTAAAGGGCTGGGAACCAAATTTGCATGTTCCATCTATTCATAGTTTGGCCACTATACTCATCATTTCCCTGCGCTACCTTAGTTTTGACAGACACTAACGAAAATATACAAGAGCTTTCAGCAAGACCCCTCTCCACCCACGTCATCAAGTACCCGAGTCACTGACATCCATTATGTCAAAACCTCAGTCAACGAACGAATGAGATTCCCTTTCTCTCTTTGTGAATCACTTTATCATTTCACATACCAATGTCCTATGATCATTGAATACAAGCATCATCAAATGGCCCTTATTCAAAATCTTCCAATCACCCCACTTCCGGTGATGATGATGATTCCCCCTACTCCATATCCATATATTTTTCATATTATATATCCTGAGCCTGAGGCACTTCCCACTACTCCATGGTTCATGGATAGCCTGTATGAGGATTTTCCCCCAAATGCCCCCAATTCTCCAGTTTATTTCCCCCAGGAATTCTTATGCCCAGCCACAATTTTTAACCCATAGTATATGGACATTTGGTTTATGTCAAGCATGCCATCGCACCATAATTATGATACGCCCTCTACATCTTCACCCTTTGAATATTATCACATGGTGACAATCACCAATTTTCCTTCCCTAGATCCCCTATATTCTCGCATGTTCCACTGGGACGAAAATATCCTTGAGGAACTAACTACACCCGATTGCGCATGGAATGCACTCCATCATGGAGAAATTTTTCTCTCACAGTAATCCTTTGACCCTCTTAGCCAAGGATCCATCTGTGCAATCAAAACAAAGTATTTCATCCTGTGTGGGCATATAGACTGGTTCAACAACCCTATCCCTGCCCCTGATGCTTTTGAAGAAGGCAACATGGCCAACATTTCCCCCACTGTCAAAATTGACATCTTCGTCAAACCAGGAACCATAGAGGAAATCACCAAATGGGCCGAAGCTATACCTATTGTCAGCAACATTGCTGACATTGCAGCACGTTTTTTCTTTAATCATGTCATTTCCCACTTCTGAGTGCCACTACAACTAGTGTTCGATCATGGAAAACACTTCGAGAATGAGATATTCGTCGAACTTTCCTCAAAGCTAGGCTTCTCCCACGAGTTCATCTCCCCATACTACCCTCATTCCAACGGACAGGTAGAGGCGGTCAACAAGGTCCTCAAAACCATGTTACAACACATGGTTAAAAAACATAAGACAAATTGGCATCATATATTGTTTTCCACACTATGGGCTTATCACACAATAGTTAAAACTACCATTGGTTTAACACCATTTCCTCTTGTCCATGGGGTAGAATCTACTCTCCCCATCGAGTGTGAAATTCACACATTGCACACCGCTATCAAGCTATTACCTGACACTGCTCCAATGGAGCAGTGCTTACTGAACTTAGAGTTGCTAGATGAAGACCGTCAGTCTTCATTACAGAAAAATGAGGTAGCTAAAAAATGGTTGAAGGCCACCGTTGAACACCATGTCAACCTTCGCTCATTTAACAAAGGAGACCTCGTCCTTGCCTATGATATCGCTCACCATACCCTTGACCATGGAAAATTTGAGTCGTTATGGCATGAAGCCTACATCGTCCAACACTGCCTCACTATATGCGCATACATCCTAGCCTGTCCCAAAAGATATCCCCTCAAAGAACCTGCCAACGGGTTGTACTTACAGAAATTTTACGCGTGAACGTAGTCATTCTACAGTAGGATTTTTCTTTTTTGCACACATTTTGTAGAGTTTTTAATCTTCTTTTTCTCGCCATGCCTTATGTCTGATCTACCATTTATGTTATTGACAGATGATTTCTCCATTGGCCTACCACATTGGTTATGCTAATAGAGCTAGTTGATGGACACAAAATCTCGCTTCGACTGCTTGGGCCCTCTATACCCCCTCACATGAATTGTTCCACTCCAACGACATATGTTTGGGCTCAACAACTAACAACCAATCAAAATACACAACCATCATTGGCCTCCTTGTCGAGGCCAGTCACCGCCATATTTGCCACATTAGCATCTTATTAGATTCCTAGCTTGTCGTCCTGCAGCTCAACAATGTGTACCATGTCTATGATCCTTGCCTCTTTTGCAAATACCTGCAAGTTAGACTCTCATCTTGAGATTTTTATTCCATTACATTTACACATATTCCACGACAATCCAATCAAATAGCAGATAATATGGCTAACCTAGTGTTAGATTGGAATTTTTCACATCAAGACCCATTACACATACATAAATCATCAAAAGTCTGTCACAGCCTATAGATTAGACATCATAAAAATCGTCACAAAACATCATCACATGTGAACATTACAAATATCTCAAAAATGTATATCCATATATATATATATATATATATATATATATATCGATCAATCTTCCATCAATGTTTACAAAAAATAGTACAACATGTAAATCGCCTGTAGGCGAACCCCCTCATCCCTATAGGTACAAAATAGGTGTCACACTACTTTATGCAAAATGGGATCACAGGATTATATAAATATGAAAACATCCAACCAAGAGCACTCATGGTGCCTCTAGAGCGCCACCACCAGGTCCTCTATCTGGCAGAGGTACCCCACCAGCTGGGGGTCCTCCAGGTCTGGGGGGCAGTCACCTAGTCATAGTTCCCCCCGCTACAGTTGCTCTATGGATCAAGGTCTGTAACTTCATTGGAAGGCCCATGCACTGCTCTAAGACTCCCTCATCCTGAAACTGAGTCCACATGCCTTTGGGCACTCCCTATAGCACCACCTCTAGCCAGCGACAAAAATCCTCAAACACCCCACCAACCTTTCCCTTTGGTGAATTCGATGGGTGTGCAACAAGGTCATCAAATCTATGTCTTCTACCCTCCCCCACATCGTTGGATGGCATCGCACCAACCTCGTCCCTATGAAGCCTCTCTCCCACCCACGACTCTCCCCGCTACGGTCTCACCAGCCCCTAATGAGTCTATGCTCTAAGAAGCTCCACCTCTCGGCCTCGCGGCCCCACATCTGCACACACAACAAACAAATGATATCATCAACATCCATCCATACATAAAACATATGCTATATTATCAAAATCATAAAAACATAAAATACATCAACATACCTCTATGGTCCCAAACCTCTCCAGGAGGTAAAACCATATCCGGATTCTGCCGAAATTCCATCCCACCATATGGGAACTGTAGTATGATATGTGGCATCTAGTGCCACACACATGCCATCTCGATCGTAAAATAATTGCCCCCCTCCCCACCCCCATGTATTACCAAAATCGATGCCTATCACATCAATTGTGGTTCTCGTGCATCAGTCGCCTCTAATAAACACGGACACCCTCTATAAGAACCATGCCACCAAGTTAGACCTAAAGAAAAACTCACCCGAGTCAGAGGCTTGACACTGGTTTAGCTACCCTATCATCTTGGTGTGAAACATCAAGCCCTAGGAAAAATGTTCTCCACCCAATTCCCTTTTCATGGTCCTCAGCTGACCACCACTGATCCCTTGAGTAGATAAGGATCCATAGATCCTCACAATCATTGCGATGATGCAACGATGCACCAATGCATCCATTGCCCCAATTCGCACAACCGATTCTAACATAAAATACTCCCTCGAATAGTACGTCCGAGCCAAATCTGTCAAGTGTGTCTCCCCTAGCAACTAGGGATCAGCAGGTAGGGATATCCCCTGAAAAGGGAGCCTGATCAGGAAATAGACATCCTCCATCGCAGAGAATGTTAGCTGCTCCCCCTGCACAATGAAGCACTGCAACTGAGTGCTCCACATAGAAATAAAAAATTGCAACAAGTACTCATGTGCCTGTAGCAGTGAGTAATCAAAGAAATTTAGCAACCCATAGGCTGCCAAAGGTCCCCGAACACCCGACTCATAATCCCTCATCGCCTCCCTGAGGCATGCCCAATCCCTCTCCCTCTAGTGTACTAGAATCCTGAACTGATCACCTGCATTCACACAAACAACATTTGATCAACCTTCACAATTCATAGAACGAAACAAATTCCAAAAAGACAATCTTTTTTTCAAAACCCCCAGCTTTACCTCATATGCACGACTTTCACCCCCCACATGTGCACACATATGCATGTTTGTTCTTTGCAGAATGGTGCATCAATGCACAACTGGAGAAGAAACAAATGCACATCTATCACACCCACAGACGCACATTCATGCGCACCTATTCATTACACAGTTGTGCACTAGTGCACAATTGTACTTCAAACATGCGCGCATACAATGCACACCTATTTCACTCACTCACACGCCCCCATGCGTGACTATCCTCTCTATAGACACTCACCCCAGTGTAGGTATCCTTCGATTGCATGCACACTAGTGGGCCCGCTCTCACAAAATCCTACAGTACAGCCCTCCGTACGACCCTGCCCAGAAAAGAAACCCTAAATACTATGCAGGAGGATGAGACCACTAACTTGGCTCTCGCTAATCCTAGATCGGCTGGCTTGAACTCCCAAAATATCCAAATCTCCTCTAAAAACCTCTCGTCGACTCACTATGGAAGTAGGTATAAATGAGGTGGCAATGTGGGCCCTACAACTATATATAGTCAATTTTTCCAAACTTCCATGCTCCATTACAAGAGCTCAGAGAATCTGTTTTTTTATCCATCTTCAGGCACGGGATCAAGATCCCACCACCTACACAGTCACATTCCTCGGGTCACCATCCATCCTCAGCCCTGGGGGAATTTTTTTCTCACATCACACCCAGGTACGCATGCTCATGTTCAAAATTATTGAATAATTGTTATATATTATTTATCTTCAGATGTTGTTCATGTTGGGTATTCGGTTTTCATGTGTGCAGGTACTTGGTCATCACCCACCAGTGCAGCCCCTTTAGGTATATGATCGACACTGGAATGTAATCATTCCCTCTGAATCTCAATTTCATCTCCCAGTCACACCCTCCAACATTTTTCTATAGGATCCCCCCATCCAACTCTGCAGTACTCTCACCTCCACTGCATTTTCAGTACTGTCACCCAGTAGCACTCTCCTGTACATGAGTTGTCCCATTCATAGTCCCCTTTTGGCACTTTGACACTCATGCTTCTTTTCACCCCCTAGGGATGGGAGTCTTGATAGTCTTACGCATGTTCGAGAATCAACCACATATTCCTTTTCCTCATTTTTCTAGCTTTCCCAATGGACTCCCAGGATATCTCCTCACGGTTCTAATTTGACTACACCTGTGCAGTATAATTAACCCTCCATTTCATCCATAGTCAGTTTTCCCATCTGCAGATTTCCCTCCATTCATTTACCTCATACAAAAACCCACCTATGGGGCCCCCACCCTCCACTAGTTCTCCCTACAACTTGCGCCCTCACAGACCAAGCCATCTTATACTGGGGAACTTGTTTATGTATCTTCACACTTATCCCAAATTATTCTTTATTCATTTCATAATTGTACAAAGCCTTTCTTTCCAACATTTACATAGCTTTTTGTTGTCCCCTTCAGCGACCTTCTTTTCCAGCAAAGAAACCCCTATCACCCTTGGTTGGGGAATTCGTTACCTTCTACTCTTGTTGACATCATCCATAAACCCCGAGTATCCCACAGTCCATGTACCTCCGATCTCTGATTTTTTCCACTTTGTCATGCCTCTGGCACAATTTAACCCCCGTATAGTCGTCCCCCTGACACTAGATTCAGTTTCATGGTTGTTTCCACTCATAATTCACATATATCCCCAACCAAGGGTAGTATTGAGTCTCACCACCTCTTGACTTCGTCCATGTTCCTCATCAGTTCTTGATCTCATCCATTAGATTTCATGAATCCCTTTTCTTCTTGGAGTCACATCTCCCTTTCTGTCGACATCAACACAGTTTCCATAAGCGAGACAATATCTTGACTCTCATTACCTTTACAATGAGGAGTCTCAGACGACACAGAGAGAACCATCGTTTCTCTATGTTGTCGTTGACCCCCATGAAATTCGACTTCAACACAATCTCATGTTATGGTGGGTCTTACTTTGCGACTATTGTAGTTGTTTTATACTAGTTGAAGACCTCTGAAATTTGTTGGGCCATCAATGCCTGCGAGTCATCGACACTCCTTACAAGTGTCATCACCTCTTTTCAAAGTATGTTCACTATCATAATTGTCATCTTCCATTATCAAACCTCCCCAAAGGGCGTTATATTTATCTACATTAGCATATAGCTTCAGTTACTGTCTTACACAATTGAGTTACATGACACAAGCATGGGGCATGCCCACCTTGTTTGTATACAAATTTTATTTTCCCACACCTAGAGAAAGGTTTGGGTCCCACAGTTTCCCCTCTCTCTCCACCAAATCACTCTTGCAGTTCCTATCAACACTCTTTCTTACAAATGGTACTCTTAGTAGAATAAACATTGATGTATTTCAACTATACGTGTGCTCTTAACCTCACACATCAGGGGGCATATGTTATCACTAAAATTTCGTCCACAAATGGTTACATGAATCCAACATCTCCAAACACCTACTAGTTCATTCATAGCCCCAAAAATTCATTTCCAAAGGGCACAAACTGTACAACTGGTTAAAAAAATAACATGTCCAGAAGCACTACAAGAAGTGCGCACACATGCGTAGGTCAAAAACGTCAAGAAAGAGCACATGCACCCGACGTGCAACTATTTAAGCAAAAACTTGCGCACACCTGAGAACAACACATTTATGGTTCTTTTCGGCCCCTCACCCACTTCTGGTTCAGCTCCCAAGTCGATTTGACCCTCAAATCTGAGCTAAATCCGAGTGCGGGACTGTTCAAAGGCCTAAGGGTGCCCTAAAGGGCCCCTTGTTCACACTAAAGACCGGTTGGATAACGCCTCAAAGATTTTCTATAAAAAGAGGCCATGGGTGCACTATGAATTCAAGAATCACATTGTATTGTTATGCTGCCTCTATTCTCCTACAAGGAATCTCTTTCCTTCTTGGAGCATACTAGCATCATTTCATTAAGCTATTCACCTCACCTCTTGAGGGAATAAGCTTGGATTTCTTCACCATTTCCCTTATAGTTTTCTATTTCTAAGAAGAGTTCTCACATAGGGGACTCAAGAGCCCTCTCTTAGAAGAAGAGGGGATCCATAAGTCCCCCTTTTTCTTTGGTGTTTGCCCACTAATATAAACTCTCCATTGGTGGCATGAATATTGGTCAATTGTTTGATTAATTTTGGTTCTAATTTCCTTATGCATTGTAGTTTTGTTTGTTTAGTTATTATTAGCTTAGTTGTTTATTTATTTCTTTTGCTTGATGTGTCTAACTCTTTCACTAACTTTTGTCCTATTCAATTGACCCAACTGGACTTGCAAGTGTCCCTCTTTTGCTCATTCAGGTACCGAAAAGGATACAACACCAAGGAAGGCTAGTGACTTCTCTCATAATCAAAGATTGGTGTTCTGGGGTAGCAACTAAGGAAGGAGTGTGAGCTCCCTCCCCAAGGAGCTAAGTAGACCCTGGAGGGTAAGTTGTGCTTCCTTGGGGAAGGTTGTATTGAGGAAATCTGGGCAAGCTTAACTAGACAAAGGGAGTCGAGGAAGGGTGAAAGTTTAAGAAGATGAAAGAGTGTCGCAGATTGCACCGAATCTGAGGCTATGGAAGAAAAATTGCGATGGGCGCTCCGCAGGTCTAGAAAGACCATCGAAGACGTTCAACGTAGAAAAGGGTGCTCATGCAGTGGAAGGTTTGCGGAAATCTTGGTAATGACATATGGGCACTCTGCGATGGAGTCTAACCGAGAGTCAAGTGCAAGCACATGAAGCATGCATAGACTTGGCAGGAGGTAGGAAAATCATACAATTGTAGCAAAGGTTGGGAACAAAAGATGGGTGGATGAGTAGATGCATTCAACATTATGACAAGTTTGCAACGATGATGAGTCAGGGAGAAGAACCGAGAAGAGTCCAAGTAATGTTGAGCCATGTGCTCTATGTTTCTTCTTTTTTTGTAACAAGGGATGTGGCTCGGTTCTTTGGAAGATTATAAAGAAATGGGTTTCAGGCCAGTTTGGCCGCCCACTTGTACATTTCATCTTGTTTCTTTGCTTAAATGGTTTCTTTTACTTTCATACCTAAGTATAAGATAACACAGACATAACATAATTAATAACGAATATGTAATGAAGTAAGGCGTAGTCTAGATTAAGTAATTTGGTGTAGATTTGTTGTCAAACGAATGATTGCGGTGTCACATGGTGAATGGGAGCGTCGGGTGATTTCATCGCCCGACCATAGGCCTTTTAGGCTCGTGACAGTTACCCTGCCAAAATTTATTTTTTACACTAACTAAGGGATCTACTAATATAAAATTAGGATCTAACATAATAGCGTGGAAAAATTTTGTACTAGTTGAACCTTTAAAAATAAGAAAGGATACTCTAACATGCATAGAAAAACTTAAGTAGAGTACAAGGATGGACAACATGATATATATAAGTAGGAATTTAGTAGAAGATAAATATGTGAGAGAAAGTAGATTAATTGTACCTTCCCTCTATAGATTCGAAGGTTGATTGGTAAACTATCTAAGAGTAGAAACTCTTAAAAACATCAAAGTGATAACCTTAACTATAATTCATGTTTACACCTAAGGATGTACTTTATAAGAAAATAATAACAACATAGTGGCCTTTTTAATCATGAAGTTTCATTGAATGTTATTAGAGATAGTTGCAATATCCCATATTCTTACTCATATCCACAATTATCCAAAAATGTCCTATAAAGATCCCTCCATTGTCACCATGAGATAGCAAATAGTACAAGTTGTTATAACCATGACAAATCATGCTTAGTTGAAATTTTAATTTTTTTTATATGGTTAAAACATCATTAACCTTGATTTCATCCTACTAAATGTCCTTTAAATTAAAAAATGAGACACTACCAAAGCACAAACAACCCTAATCTCTCCAAGTGTTTGAATGAAGGTAGCTTTCAAGTGGATATTGCAAGATGGAATAAATGTTTGAAAGTTAGTTAGGGAAATAATTATGCACCCTAAAATGACATCTACTAAACTAATAATCTTATGAAATCAATAGTTAAAAAATAGTTATATTTATATTTAAATTGCATAAACTATTATAATATTAAACTTTGACAATTCATTTTTATTGGATATTGGTTCTACCTTTTTGTTTTTTGAACTGGAATTTAACCATGTAAATTTGGACAATTTTTTTTTTTTGATTGTTTAAATTGCATTTCTAAATACAAATCCTTGTTGAAAAAAAACCAAAAAATAAAACATTTAAACTACCCTCTTTTATTGTGCTCCCATTATTGTTTTTATGCTTAAATTTTTTTATTAACAATCCAACCTCGTTAACATGTCCTTTAATCTTTTCTACAATCAAGTTTTAATCTTTTGTGCAATCATTGTTGTTTTTATGCTTAAATTTTTTTATTAACAATCCAACCTCGTTAACATGTCCTTTAATCTTTTCTACAATCAAGTTTTAATCTTTTGTGCAATCAAGTTATAGACAAATATTAAAACACTAATTTAATATTAAAAATGTATCTCTCATATGTGGCGATTTCGGTATTGGTACGAGTGCATACCAGGGAGATGAAAAATATATACACGTGTCTTATCCTTACCATCACGAGGTGGAATAGACGATAGGAAGAAATGACAAGAGGGAACACATTATTTTACAGTTGGAAGCGATTAATTAAATGTTTAAAAACAAATTACTCTCAACTTGTAAATACTCCATTGCTTTTAAAGGAAATGTTGATGAAAGGAAATTTAAAGCTACATCTAGTATTCTTCAAATGTTTTATAGGTATCCAATACAATATTAATAGAAATATATGTAAATTTACTATTGTTCAATTGCTTTATAGTATATAATATTAATAGAAATATATGTAAGTCTACTATTGTTTAATTGAGAGAGAAAATGTCACTATCATTTTTCATAGTTTTATTTGTATAAATTTTATGTTTTGAAGCTTAAGAAGGTAAGTGAATAATTTTTTTTCTTTATTACACTAGTGCTAGTTTGTCATATCTTGTTCCTCTACAAACCAAGTTTTTATTTTGAGATTTTTATCATGTCTTGTTCTTCTACAAACCAAGTTTTTATTTTGAGATTTTCATCATGTCTTGTTCTTCTACAAACCAAGTTATTACTTGTTATCTAGGATGTTTGTATAACTTTGTTCATAGGATTTGTAGTTCCTTTATTTATCTCAGTTAGTAATGAAAAATTCTTATTCACCAAATATTTTGAGTAATATTGTTTTCTTAATCAAAATTTGTTTTAAAAATGCATATCACAATATATGGAAATGTTGATCTAAGTTTTTCAAAGAAAAAAAACAATTTAATCTACTAAATACTATGCACAACTAGAGGATTGGTTATCTACTTTATAGCAAAATGTACTTAATATCTTTATACCATATTTCTAGTTTTCCATCAACCTTTCATGTGAAACCATTCTAAATAGAAAGTTGTACAATATTATATATTAGAAAATACAAGTACCAAGAATATTTTCAAATAGTAATAAGATATCAAAATTAACTTCAGGTTCTTAAGAAAATCAGTAAATACCAAGATTTTTATTTTAATATCATTTCCCTACTTGCACCTAACATGTATAATGTTTTGAACCAATTCATTATATTCTAAAGTGTGCAAAACTTATTGTGAAGGCAAATGGCAAAAGAGAAAATATTCAATATGAAAAGAAAAACTTACAAGTAGAATTCTACGTTGAAGGAACACTCTCTTGTCTTTATTTGGAATTAATGAAAGAATGTTTAAACAAAAAAATAGTTTTTTGCAATGGTTATTGCATAGTTGATTTTTTTATTTTTAATAAGTTATATAGTTTGTTCAATAGGAATTTGTTTTTATTATTTTATATATAAACCAGTGTCTAAACAATTCAGTTTGGAAAATATTTGTATGCTTTTTAAATAGTGTCATTTCTATATAGTTAATTGCATGCATTGTCTAAATAATTTAGTATTGAGAAATATTTTGTTTTTTATATTTATGATCATGTGATTGGGTGTTTTTCTAAATAAATTGTTCTTGTTTATATATAATAAATTATAGGTTATTTTTATAAAATCAATTCCAAATTGTTTTTTTCAATGTATGATTAAAACATTGTGCATTGAATTGAAGGGCATGTAGTTGATGGTTATAAATAAAGTAAAATTGGTACTTCATTTAGATAGCAACCATATTTTTTTATAAACTTTGTGATATTTAAATTATATAATAAATTTGAACTTCCATGTTAATCATTTTTTCACACCAAATATTGTTGAAAATTGTTTTAAGTATATGATGGAAAATCCTACATATAATTATGAGACGTTAGGAAGAATAACACATAACTTTATAAGTAGACTATTGTGGATAATTGTTAAAAAATTCATACCTGCTCACCCTAAATTGTATAGTGCATTCTTATCTATGTAAATACAAGTTCTTGGAATCATCAATTTTATGAATTTTATGTTACTATGCTTGTGGAGGTTTTCAAGACAAAATCTCAATACTAGAATGCTTCAGAACTTTACCAACTACACTTAAATCCACCATCAACTCTCCAAAGAAATGGATTCTTAAAAACATTAGTTGCAATCTAGCATTGGGATCCATAATGGTGTAGCTACAAAAGATAGAAAAACATTTAGTTAAAAAAAAGTTGAAAAGCTTGCAAAAACAAATGCTACTGTGCAAAGAGTATGCCAATAAATATTTCCAATACAATCTTACACCATCTAGATCAATTTAATGGATGATAACTAAGTCAATGTCAATAGAGTGAAGACACAAGTATGTAATAATATGCAATGCTAAGTGTGACTGAAGGATGAAATAATGACCATTTATTATAGATTCATTTAAGTTCATCCCTTAAACCACCTATAATCAACTAACATCATTATAATCAACTAACAACATTGCTAACTATGGCTGAAGGATGAAATAATGACCATTTATTATAGATTCATTTAAGTTCATCCCTTAAACCACCTATAATCAACTAACATCATTATAATCAACTAACAACATTGCTAATTATCACTGAAGAATGAAATAATAACCATTTATTATAAATTCATTTAAGTTCATCCTTTAAACCACCTATAATCAACTAACATCATTATGACATGATAAGGATAAATCTAATATTTATTTAAGAAATTAGGTGGCATTTATCAATTTTTTTTTATTAACTTGAATGGCTAAGATAACAAACATTACTACATCTAAAATTAAAAAAATAGTAAGGTTAGATAATGATCAGGGAATTACTGTTTTTGAAGAAAAAGTTAATGGTTGCATTGAATATGTCTTCCACTTCCCAGAGACTACATTCGAGAGTTATGTTCCCTTTCACCACTTCCAATTTTCTCGTTTTGTGTTCACACTTGGGAGTTGGAAAGGGAGGTGTCTCGCGGATGACAGAGGACAGAGCTGTTCCTTTAATAAATGAATCACCCTCTCTGTCCCTCGAAGGCTGGTGTGTGTAATTCTTTTAACGGATTTCTATTTACTATATTGAGAGTGGAAGTCTGACGTGTATTGTAGGTTGTCACATGCATCAGTAAAATGTCGGGCCGTCACATTTTTGAAGTAAAAAGATGCGATACTTTATACAATTAGGTAGATTACAAGCCTTGTATTTGATTCGACTGATTCAGTAAAGATGATCGGTGCCAGTAAAGATGATCGGTGCTGGAGCAATTTGCTATTTTCACTAAATATATTGCTAGCTTTCCATTGGAAGCGAGTGGCCCTGGGAAAGCTTGATGCGGCCAACGGTCGACACAGATTTAGATAACTTCGATTGCAATTCCATTTTATAACTTAAAATAAGTTCGAGGCAATAAACAAATACGACATCATTTTCGTTTTTTACGATGTCTTGCACAGTATAAATAAATAAATAATGAAAGTGGGCCACACATTCAGTAGCAGCGGTTTCGCTTGCCCACAGGAACAGACTCAACCACATATCTGCCCAGCAATTCCCATCGCAACGAAAAGCACTACCACTGACCAAACATAAACGGAGGAGGGTTTTTTCATCCTCTCCTTCCCGCTCTGTGGGAAACCCTGAGTATCCATTGTAACTGAAATGAAGTCGTGTCTATGTGTCTGGGCTTTTGCGTTAGAAGAGATAAGGTCGGGTGCACTAATTTCCTCATATCTCTCTCGGCAGGTCCAAAGAACCGCCAACAAGCAGATCCTCTCGCTCTTTACAGCTAAGGGGATTACCAGGACTATGCTTGCTTTACCTGAAGACTACATTGTCTGCATATTAGAGTGAGTACAAATACACATCGACCGCGGACAGATTGAGATAAAGTGGATCGAGAATACAACAAATCGGCAAGGGACATTCTCCAGGCGTAAAAACGACATTCTGAAGAAGGCGTTTGCACTGTCTGTGCATTGTTCATATGAGGGTGGTGGTACGCGGATTCATTAGAGAATATATATAGCTACCTAATCCTCTACTACCACCTTCATATATATATGAGCGACGGGTAGGGTAAGGGGATTCATTAGAGAATATATATATGAAGGTGGGGTGTTGGTATTCATATATATATATATATATATATA
>JZKD02S1633960.1:744595-755406 GCA_000966675.3 Picea glauca | reverse complement strand
CACCACCCCCATATATATGTCTAGGTAAGCATTCACAAAACAGAGTATGAACACACAATAACGAGCTTTTGAGTTCTTCTTCACATTCACATAGAAAACTGAAATCCAAATACCTGAGATGAGATATTTTCTAAAATTCTCCATTCTTCACCTACCTAATAAATGCAACTTCACTTATCTTATCTATGCAATTAATATGTGTATCCATCTATCTGTTTTAGTCAAACAAGTAATGAGGGAGAAGTTGCATCATTCAACACTCCCTCTTAATTTCCACCATTACAAAAATTAGTACAAACAATTCCTAAGTGTTGTCTCTGAAATTCAAAAGTATTTCTTCCCAATAGTTTGGGGAAGATATGTGCTAATGTAGTATGATGCTACCATTGTTGACAAGCTCGTGGATGAAATGATAACTATTGTCAATGTGTTTACTCTTGCGGTGAAACACATGATTCTTAGATAATGCAATTATTGAAATATTATCACAAAATATAGGAGTTGGCTCCTTCTCTTCACGTGAAAGATCGCTAAGGATCCTTCTCAACCACATTGCATGACAAGTTGTTGAATTTCCAGCCACATACTTTGTTTCTACTGAAGAAATTGTGACAATGGGTTGTTTCTTTGAAGCCCATGAAATTAAACATGTACCCAACATAAATGCATACCCACAAGTACTTCTCTTGTCATCAACGCTACCCACAAAATCACTATCTGTATATCCAATAAGTGAATCATCTTCTAAATTGGAATACCACATTCCATAATCTGTTGTACGTGCAATATACCTCAGAATTCTTCTTCCAACTTTCCAATGTGAAAATTTGAGATTTTCCATAAATCTTGAAATTAAACTCATTGCATACATGAGGCTGCCTACAAGCCTCTTATACATAGTATAATCAATTGATGTTCCTTTATCTTGCTTACTTAGTTTTGTACCTGTTGCAATTGGTGTATTTGTTGGCTTGCATTTGTTTATTTTGAACATTTTCAAAATATCTGTGGCATGTTTTCGATGACAAATAAAAATTCTCTTTTCAAATTGCTCAACTTTAGTTCCCATAAAATATTTCATAAGACCGAGATCAATCATCTCAAATTCACTTTGCATGAATACTTTGAATTCATTCAACAAAAAATTTATTGTATAAATCATGTTATCGACATAGAGACAAACTATCAGAATATTACCTTTATGATCTCTTTTGGTGTAAAGTGAGGGTTCATTGCTGCTCTTGTTGAACCCATTATTGAGAAAATAGGAATCGATGCGACTGTACCAAGCACTTGGAGCTTGCTTCAATCCTTACAATGCTTTCTTCAATCTATACACCTTGCACTCTTTACCTTTAATCTGAAATCTCAGTGGTTGATCCACATAAACTTCTTCCTTTAAAATTCCATTTAGAAATGTTGATTTAATGTCCATTTGATAGACTGGCCATTTGTTTTGAGTTGCAACTATCAACACTTCTATGAAAATATCCAGACGTCCTACTGGAGCAATTGTTTATCCATATAATTCAATACCGAGTTGTTGAGCAAGTTGTTTTGCTAAAAGTCTTTCCTTTTGCTTTTTTGTTTTTCCTTTCTCATTGAATTTTGTCTTATACACCCATTTAACTCCAATGTTGGTTTTACCTGTAGGGAGATCCACAAGATCCCATGTGTCGTTTCTTTCAATTGCTTCAATTTCTTCATTCATTGCATCAACCCATTTTTCTTCTTTGACTGCTTCTTCAAAGTATACTGATTGCTAGGATACCATAGCAAAGTGTTCTTGTTGATCCACGTCATGATTCTTCTCATAAATTTCTTTCAATCTTCTTTTTTTCTAGTTCCTTAAATTTTCTATAGTGGGATCTGAATCATTGCTAGAAGAAGAAGATGGACTATTCTCTCTTTGTTCTCCTTGGCCTTGTAATTGCAATCTTTGAAGTCTTGGTGGAGAAGCTTGTTGTCATATAGCTTCCACCTGCTTATATTCGTGTATAGAAGGAACATGATCTACAATCATTTCACATGTTTGGTTATCCCAAGATTTATCTTCTTGGACTTTCACATCTCTGCTTACTATCAAATTCTTGGTAACATGATTATACATATTGTATGCTTTAGACTATTCACTATATTCAATAAATATACATTTTTCACTTCTATCATCAATCTTTCTCCTCAACTCTTCATGAACATGTGCATATGTCACACAACCAAAAAATTTAAAATGAGAAACACTTGATTTTATACTACTCCATGTTTCTTGAGGGACTTGATTTTCCAAACTACGAGTTGGTGACAAATTCAAAATATACATTGAGCATGCCATAGCTTCAATCCAGTTTCCGTTTGACAAATTATTGACCTTCAACATACTTCTGGCCATATTCATTATTGTACGATTCTTCCTTTCAACTATTCCATTTTGTTGTGGAATGTATCTTGTTGTGAATTGTCTCTTGATTCCATGCTTCCTACAATATGATGGAAATTCTTTGGAGTCATACTCACCTCCTTGATATGATCTGAGCACGTTGATGTATTTTCCACTCTGTTTCTTCGTCAAAGATTTAAATTCTCTGAATTTTTCAAATGTCTCTAATTTGTGCTTGAGAAAATAAACCCAAGCTTTCCTGCTAAAATCATCAATGAATGTTAGAAAATAAAATCTTCCTCCTATTGATTGAATTTGCATTGGACCATAAAGGTGTGCATGCACTAGCTCGAGATATTTGTTTTCTCTGTAGGGAACATTGGGAAAACTATGCCTTTGGTGTTTGGCCAAAATACAACTCTCACATGAGTTTTTCTGTTCATTTTTAATGGGCAAACCTTTGACCACAGATTTCTTTTGTAAAAGAATGATACTACTAAATGGTAAATGACCATATCTAAGATGCCACAACCAAGTCTCATATGATCTTGACACATTTTGGGCATATGACTGTGACACATTTACATTTCTCAATATCAAAGGAAACATCATATTTTTGGACATTTGTAATGTAGCTACAATTTTCTTACTAGGTGGTTTGTCCAAGATTGTACATTTGGAACTTTAAGAAATGACTCTATAACCATTTTCATTCATCTGGCCTACACTCATTAGATTATTTCTAAGACCACGTACATAATAAACATCATGAATATCTTTCTTTTCATCTTGCTTGGTCAATACCGAAATTACACCCTTGCCTAAAACTTTCTTTTGATAATCATCTCCCAATTTAATTTGAGATGTGATAGAGCTATCTAAAATAGTAAACAAATATTTGTTATGTATCATATGATTGTTGATACCATTGTTCAACAACCATAGATCATGATTGTTGCTTGCTTTTTCTATGACTTGACATGATAAGAACATTGATTGAAATGTTGCTTCTTCAATATTGGTAACATTTTCTCTACCCCTATTTAGATATGCTTGATTCTTTCTACATTCACTTTTGTAGTGACCAAATTTCTTGCAATAATAACAATGAATCCTTGATTTGTTATTCCATCTTGAATTATTAAAATTTCTACCTGTCCCCCTTTGGTTTTGAGAGTGCCTCTATTTTGATTATTCACTATGTTCTGAACATTCTTAAGTTGACCTCTCTCCTATTTAAGAGTGTCCTATGCCGCATATTCCTCTGCTTATGGAGGCCTGAGACTGAAATATATTTTCCAAAGATTCATTATTTTGACTGAACCTATTTTCATGGGTTAACAAAGATCCCATGAGTTCTTCAATTGTGAGTGTTAGGTCTTTCGACACTTCTATGGAATGTACGATCATATTAAACTTATAGGGAAGTATACGAAGTACCTTCTCAATGACTTTATTCTCTTGAATGTCTTCTCCATGCATGCACAACTGATTCACGATGCTCATGAGGTGGGTCATGAAATGATCCACATAATTGGAATCCTTCATCTGAAGAGTCTCAAAACTCTTCCTAAGTGTTTGCAACTTGGTATTTTTAACTTTCTCTACCTTGATAGGTAATTTCGAGAATATCCCATACCTTCTTTGCATGATTTTCTGTTGCAACTTTGCGGAAAATATATTCCTCTAACCATTCCTAAATGAGCCACAGGGCTTTGTTGTCCTTCTTCCTGAATTATCCAAGCACATTTCTATGTCCGTTCTTCATGGATTGTATATATGTTGCATCTGGTTCCTTGAACCCATTAATTGTTGTTTCCCAACAATCTTCGGACCAGAGAAAAATTTTCATTATAATACAACAACATCATAATTTTTACCTGTTAAAATTAGACCTTGTGCGAGTGTTGGACTGCTACTAGTCGCCATGAATTTGTTGTTGATAGTCAGGACCCCATTATTGACTTAGAACTTGACCAAGATTTTTTTTTTCTCTATCAAAATAGAAAACCAAGAATGCTTTCTTTCTTGGTCGAATTTTCTCTTCAGTCTGGGCACGACCAGAGAAAATGGTGTAAGAGCTCATTTTCAATCGCAGTTTCTGTGTGTTCTAGGGGCGATTGGGTGACGAAAAGATCTTGGTCATGGCTCCTAAACTAGACAGGGGTGACCAAAATATTTTGGTCCCACTGTGTACAAAGGAAGGGGGTGATCAAGCTCTAAAACACAAATTTTTGAAGCATTTTTCTTCAAATTTTTTCACCAAAATGCCTTGAAATGCCCCTCCCCCTATTGTGGGTTGATCAAGCTTCAAATTTCTCTATAACAACTTGATAATTTCTGTCCAATATTCAAATATTCTTACTCATGTTCTGATACCATGTTCATGTTCAAGAAGAGGCAATCATTCACAAAACAAAGTATGAACACACACAACAACAAAGATCTTGAGCTCTTCTTCACATTCACATAGAATATTGAAATCAAAATACATGAGATGAGATATTTCTCTAGAATTCTTCATTCTTCACCTACCTAGTAAATGCAACTTCACCTATCCTATCTATAAAATTAATATGCCAATCCATCTATATGTTTTAGTCAAACAAGTAATGAGGGAAAAATTACATCATTCAACATTCGTTGCAAGGCCGAATTCATAGTCATTATCTTCTCAAGCAGTGGAACTCTGTATCGGTTTGCCAATAAGAGGCATGGCACTTCCCTTCTCAAATCCCTTCCCTTCTTTCGTTCTGCCCTGGAAAATCTAAAATACTATACTTATACTACCGAATGGACAAAACATTATATGATAGACCTTATAAAAGGGTTTTTCGGTATATGCAATAACAGCGAACTCAATACAACTTATGAAATATCCCTTTTCGTAGTATGGTCAACCTAACTTCCCTATTACTGTGAATACCTGCCGAGAGGCCACCCTCATTTTATTCGATTTCAATATGTCTACGACCAGGTTCTTCCCACCCTTTCTCTCAAATAACCAAATCTGTAGAAATTGACCGCCAGACTCTGGTTTGCAAGCATCCTGCCTACAAGTGAGAGATCATCAAGAAAATCCCCACAAATTTGCGAGAAGGCAGGATCAAATTTTAACATACATTCTTAGAGACTGATATTTTTTATATTTTAATACTATTATCACAGAGGTGTCTTTAAACTGGATACAGATAAAGTAGTAGATGTTTTGGAATAAAATCAAAACCAACTGAGATATTCTCTGGCCAACGTTAATAGAAACTGAAAGCAGTCGATCAATCCATCGAATGAACGAGGTGCGTTCATAAATTGATTGTCTGAAGGAAGAGTTTGAGGTGAAGTCCTTCAAATCAGTTGTTCAAATGAAGTTGAATTCCACTAAATGTCAAAAAATCCCAAATGCCCTTCAAATCTTCCATTTGAATGAATTTGAATTCGAAGGAATATAGAATAAACCCAAAATCCCTCTTATAGAAGTCGAGTGAGTGTTAGAAAGCCGAAATACCCTCTTCAAAATGTACAGATGAATGTATATACCACTTAGAAGTATATAAACAAAGATTATTTATTAGACTAAATTTACATAATTAATGTACATTAATTAATATACATGTAATTATTGGTTTAATTTTTTATTCATTTATTTATTTTAACATCTTATTATAATAACTAGTTGTAAGTTAAAAGATAAGGAAATAAGAATTCATAAAGGAACTAATTCATTATGGGAATTCTAGATATGGATTCTTTTGTAGTTTTATTATTCCACCTATAGTTTTTTTTGTATAATTATCTTTCTCTTTAGAGGAGGAAATCCCTATATCCATGTCTTGTTTCTATTCCCCAAAAAAATTAGATTTCACAATCAATACTTATGATTGCTAATTTACGTCACTTTGATGGTCATCATTATCTAACACCTATTGTTATAGAATTAAGTGTGATTGTTGATTTAACTCACTTTAATTATCATCATTATCCAACACCTACTGCTGCAAAGTTACTTCACTCAGATCATTATCATTATCCAAAAAATTCTAGCTATTTGGACTTGATTTGGTCCCTTTTTTCCTTGGAGGATGAACTCTAACTTGAAAATAGGTATGTTGTATATGTCTTAGAAGTTAACATATCTGATATAGAAATGTTGTGTTTTCATAATTGATTTTTTATGTATTTCATTATCATTTTGTTTAAAAGACCCTTACTAAGATTTATATCAACAATATTTACACAATTTTGTTATAGTTTTCTTAAAATCTAATTTTATTTGAGTACTAAAAAAATTTCAATATCCTCGAACAAAAGATAAATATAAAAAATACCAAATTGAAAACTAAGCCCAAATTAACATTTATATAAAAATCAAATTTTAAAAACTAAATTATGAATTAAATACTCTATGATTGCCCAATAGAAAAAAAAAAATTGTATCATACATACCTTCAACTTAAATATTAAATTTAAAATTATATTATTGTGCTCTAATTTCTTATAATTGTAAAATAACTATCCAAATGTAAAACTATATTATTTTATTTCTAATTGAAATGAATTACATTATTTTATTTCTAATTGAAATGAATGTGGTTATGTAAATAATTAAATTCAAATAGTTAATATAAAATGTTTTTATATATAAAAAAGTATAATTAAGTAAATTATAATGAACATAAAACTCTTAAGTAATTAAGTAAATAAAAAACTCATAAGTATATTATAATGAACATAAAACTCTTAGATATAACCCTTACGTACGCATATGCATTAGTGAATATAAAATGTTTTTATATATAGAAAAGTATAATTATGTAAATAGACAAAATTCAACTTATAATTAATATAAAACTCCTAGGTATATTATAATGAACATAAAACTCATAAATATAACCCTTACGTATATGCATTTGAAACAAGTCGAGGTGAGTGTGGCTGAATTAGGTGTGCCTACAATGTTTCATAGGAAATACACAAGATAAGTTGAGGTTTTGTACCAATTTCATAGGTAACACATAAGGTAAGTTGAAGTTTTGTGTCAGTGACTTTACATAATGGAGTACTTTAAGAGCATACTTCATTATCGACTATTTTTGCTTTTGGTTAATGTATGAGAAAAATTTTAAAAAAAAACGTTTCAACGTGGTTTATTCATGTTTTTATAATTATATATGAAAATGATATTAAGAGAAGGTTTGCAACACAGTTTTCTTAAAAAAGAAAGATTAATTAAAAAGAGTGTAAAATGAAAATTGATTATTTTTTCATTGAAAATGTATGTGATTTTCATGGATTAATTTAAAATTGTTTATGCAATTTTCAAGGATATTATTAATCAAGATATATGACATGGGTTTAATTTAATATGAATGTCAAGTGGCAATGTATGGATAGTTGCACAATAAATGTTTGACAAAATACTTAAAAGGGATCTGATCCTTTGGATTTCCATAATTGCAAGATCTGTGTTGTTTGATGATTTCACTCACTGTTATGGTGATGGTAGAGGTGACAATGGTCATGTGGAGATGTTTCAAATTTTGGTGTAGTTGTGCGAGGGAAAGACTATCACATTGCAAATATAACACTAGAATTTGTTGCATCCATTAAGCTAAAATTGTAGAAAAAATGGGCCATCCTAGTGGGCCAATAACACCTTTTATATGCTTGTAGCTACCTAGATAATCATCCTCGATACAATTAATAGAATACCATTTTCCACTATGCCAACTTATCCACCCAATGTCTATATTTTGGAGAAATTAGAAAAGGTCCTAGTGTTGGAGGTAGAAGAAAAGATAGTTCATGATCTCCTTTCATACCATAGATCCAAGGTAGTAATCTTCCAGTTTAATGGATTCTGATCTCCCACATTAAATTTGTGCAAGTGACTATATGAATTGGAATTTTTTTTATGAAGTATGTCTTGTTTCCAAATGACTTTTTATTTTCTAATTTCACAATCTTGTTGATTATCAAATTTTTTTTAAGAAGGTTCCTAGTTCTAAAGAAAATAGTGTTATTTTCTTACCACATAACTCCAAAAGTTTAACCATTAAATATGTTTGTCGCTAAAATGCTTGTTTTGGTATGCCTCAAACAAATCTCAAAAGAAGAAAATTAGTTGAAAAAAATCTAAAAAAGTGATCCTAAGGACTACATAGCAATGTACGATGATGAATCAATACCCTCTACACTGATAGAGAAGAAAACAAGAATATTGAGATCTCCCCCTCCAGGGTAGTAATTGTAAATGAAGCCACATAAATGAAAACGGAGGGACTTCATGACTTTGATGATAATGAATTTGATAAGGAGTTGGGCACACCGGAAAAATCAGGGACATATAACTTATTATCTACACTTATTCTATGTGGAACCGTCTCCTGAGTTATAGATTGAGGTCAAAAGAAAGAAATGGAAAACTAGTTGGATCAAACATTATTTTACTCCTCGATTCTTAACTCTCTCTCTTTGTTTTTTAATTTGTATAATAAGTAACTACATGCTTTCATTCTTCTGGTATATGAATTATTACGAATTCTATCAAATAATATATCGTATGTTGTAAGTGAAACATTCACACATGAGAAGTGTAATTTTTAATCAACCTTTAAATGGAAATTGCATTTTTTTTCATTGGAAAAAAAGGTGTAAAATTATAGAACCGTTAGTAGTCTCTTTTTCAAGCATTTTTTTTCATTGGAAAAAAATGTGTAAAATTATAGAACCGTCATAGTTAGTAGTCTCTTTTTCAAGCTAGAAAGTTAAATAAGTAAATGGATAGAAGAAAATAAGTGTTTCATAATTTTAGTAACTCTTAGCTATGTTGCTCCTATTGGCACCACTAAGATAGGTAAATGGATAGTTGACAAAAATGTCACATAATTCTAGTAAGTCTTAGTGATTCTCTTGAGAAAGCATGGGAAAGGTAATAATAGTTATCTTTGCATTGTTGATATTTTTAAATCATTTGATATAGTACGTCAATAAAAAATTGAAAAATAATGAAGAAAGTACAAACTATAATTGAGTGCAGAGAAGGTACTTTCAAAGGTTATTGTAGAATTGGTGTTAACCATAAAATAATAAAAATGTAAATAGGAAAGTGCATATCAACAAGCATATTGGAGCAATCATATTGGGGTCAGAAAAGGATGTCCTCTCTCTCCAAATTTATTTGGATTGTTCATAGATCAGTTAGAAGAGTTTATAAAGAATGATCGGGAAGATGAATAATAGTAGGTTGTGAGTTGTTATTGTTGATTATGTGGATGATATAGTTTACTAGAAAAGCATAAGGATAGTCTATCAAGACATCTTCATTCCCTAAATTAATTTTGTGGTTACTGTGAAATGAAAGATAATGTATAAATAAACCAAAGGTGGTTGCAATAGGTACTTGGGAAAGAGATATAGCCATCACATTTAATGGTGAAAAATTGAAGGTAGTTCCTTCTTACAAGTACTTTGAAACCTAAAAAAAAAATATTGTTATTAAATGAAAGATAATGTAAAAAAAAAAATAGGTAATGGTAATAGGTACTTGGGAGATAGATATGACCATCAAATTCAATGGCAAAAATTTTATGTTTGTTACCTCCTACAAGTACCTAGGCCTTGAATTTTATTGTAATTATAAGTACAAATATCATGTGGAGAAATGACTAATATGGCCTTTTATTCTAATCCAAGAAAAACACAAACAAATACAATTGTTGACATATCTTCAAATCCATAATACAAACAATTCTTTCATATGGTTGTCATGTTTGGGATTCATGTGAAATGTGAGGGTACACTCACCAATATGGAAACCTCACCAGCAGTGCATCCTAACGAAGATGCCTCATCAGTAGTGGCTATCCCTTGAGGAACCTTTTCCATATTTTCAGTAGCATGTAGGGATAGTTAGTTGTATCTTACATCCTTTTAGTTGCTTGTATTACATTATTTATATTTTATTTCTAGCCTCATACCATGTGCATATATTTTATTGTTTTATTTTCGTTAGAAATTAGATTGATTGGGCACAATGTAAAACTATTAAAATCCTTTGGATATATGAATAAAGATAAGCATATATTTTGATCTATATTGCAATTTTTTAGTTTACTTCTCTGAATTTCTCACCATTATTGTAAGATATGGGAGAATGATTCATAGATTTGTATTATATCTTGTGATTCATGCCTATGTACTTGTAGTATTGGGTTCTTTGCAATCGCACTCCCATCCCACACACACATATTCTTCAAATATATTTTTTTTTGGAGAATTCCCTCTCACCAAGATCTCCCTGTTGGACACACCTACCACACCTAGAGGGGGGGTGAATGAGTGTGGGGCTCTTTTTCCCAAAAATGCCCTCTTGCACAAAAACTCATCAATTAGCATTCAACATTTATTCATTACCCATTGTTGTCATTTATAACCA